>APFE030589551.1:34301-62036 GCA_000404065.3 Pinus taeda | reverse complement strand
TACTCAATACCATGGTCCAAAACCACTTAGAATCAATACCTTGGACCAAATACCTGGGGTCAACACTTTGGACAAGATACCTTGGACCAATACCATGGGTGAAAATACCATGGTCCAAATACCACGGACCAAAACCAAATTCTCCAACATGTACGAGCCTTTCCTTGCGTGAAAGTGCGTGTATAAGCATACGCGTCTTTTGATCGGCAAACACGCATGTATACGCGGCTTGGTCAAGGGGAACCTGCGTATATCTCTTTTTCCTTCATTCTGTGAGCATGAACTGTGATCTGTCATCTGAGTGAGTTGCCATCAAGGACAACACCTATGTCATAGCGCCAAACCTGTGTCATAATTCCAACAGTTTTTGTGGGGTGTTGTCAACTCTCGTTGAATTCCTTCTTTCGCATATAAATTCTTGAATTCATTTGACAGTAATCACCTCCATTATCGCTCCTAAGAGCCTTCACCTTCTTGTTGGTTTCTTTATCAACCAGTGCTTTTAATTCTATGAACTTGGAGACTGCATCATCTTTCTTCTGCATGAAGAATATCCAACACTTATGTGAGAAGTCATAAATAAAAATAACAAAATATTTGTGTATGGTAGTGGAAGTTATCAAGAAAGGTCCACAGACATCAGAGTGGATCCTTTCTAAGACTGCATGTGCTTTGTTGTCCCGATCATGTAATGTGGATTTTGTGTACTTACCCAAAGTACATCCTTTGCATACATCTTGTTGCTCAAGTGATCCTTTAGGGAGGCCTATGGTTATTTGTTGCATAATTGTTATAGGTAATTTTGTAACATTTGGTCAATATGCCTACAAATCATATCAATAAACATCTGTGAACATGTTGTCATCATTCCCTCACAAATCCCTAAGCATGACCTTTCTAAAAAGTCTGACTTTTTGGGATTAATTTCTCAAAATCAATGTTTTTAGACCTAGCGCATGGTATCCCTTTAGCCACCCGCGTTCAATGTTGATTTCTCCCTTCTGCACTAGAATTGGTCAACACTAGTTGTTCCTTTCTGTAGGTTCATTGATTCTAGAAATTTGGGAAAATTAAAAATAATTCTAAATCTTACTCTTTTATAAGCTTCAAAAGGTTGTTTTAACTATTTTCCATGGATAAGAGCTCGAATCATATATGATCCTACCTTGGAGACTTCACCTCTTATCCCTTGGACTCATCCTCCCATCATATGTGGATCTCAAACCCATAATGGTAAATCCTAAATTACCATCTTTCTCCTATAAATTTATTGCCATCCATAGCATTAGGGTTGGCTTTTAGAGATTGATTGCACCCTTAGGTTGTTGCCTTGAATGTAAAGGAGTCATCATCTTCATGTATTAGGGTTTATATTGAGGTGTTCTTTGTGACAAGGAAGGACAAGTCAACTTGGGGAGACATCTACAAGATCAACTATTATTTATGGTTGTAAACTCTCTCCTATTTTTACTAATAAAAAGAATATCTTGTTTTCCTATATTTGTTGTGTTATGTTTGCACTCATCTATTTCAATGCCTTGCTAATTCATTGAATAGAGGTGCTATATTATGATACTTAGCTGTTATGGATCCTTTATTGGTTTTAGTCATGTGTATAGGTTCTAATTATAGCATTTGGAGCTACAATTGGAGCTTACAAGCAAGGAGCAAGAGAAAGATTGCTACAGACTAGAGGTAGGCTTATTTCCATTCTCTAACTTCTCTAAGGAAAACTTTACGCTTTTTGTCTTCTGTTGTTTTAGACCAATCCACTAGGTCTAGGACATTCACCTTTATATGTAATCATAAGTTCTACATAACCAATTGGTGACTCCACTGGGGATCAATTTCTTCACTTAGTGGTTTCCTTGACCTTAGCACCTTTTTCACCTCTTAAATCAACCTTGATTGATTCAATCATACCTTGATTGACCCTAGGGAAACCCTTTTATGAGCTTGATTTTATTTCTGTGTCATATTTTGGTTGAATTTTCCTCAACGCACCCCCTTGTTTGGAGACAAAGCGCTTCAACCTATCTTCTCCTTCTTTGTACTTGCGTTGCAAAGCACTGGTGCCTATTCTTCACCTGTGTTCATCCCTATAAGATGTAAAAAAAATATTTTCTTACATTTCTCTCTATTTTCTTTGGTCCAACTTGTTTTCCTATTGTCTCTGACTGTGTCCTCGTCTCTAAAAAGCCTTCACTTAGTTTTGCTTTGGTTTTGATAGCCTTTGATAAGAATTTGCTTGGATTTTGCTTTGTTCTTGTTATTTAGTCATTCGAAAAGCTTTGCTTGATCATTGATTGCTTGAAGAAATCAAGATTGCAGTTATCATTCTGTGTGGTTTCTCTCATCAGTGATTTAGCAAGAATTTTAGTTTTCATTTCATTTGGAAATTAAGAGGATTGAAAAGAAAAATCTCATCATTTTTCATTTTTTATTACATTTAGGGTTTTGTGTGTGAAATTGGAAATTGGAACAATTGCATTAGGGAAATTTACTTAACAAATTGTGTTTGTTGCATTTTATATGTTGCATTACTCTTTGTTTCTTCCCTCCCCTACATAGATTTTCATTGAAAATAAAATATTTCATTTTATCATGCTAGATTACATCTTTAGGATATTCAGGTGAAATTAATGGTGAGCCTTGAAAAATGAAACTTAATTCAAGATAAACTTTAAAATTAATTTAATCAATCTTAAGGAGCATTTGAAACATTAATGAAAAAATCTAGAGGTCTAGGTTAGAGATGTGTTTTGGCATCTATAAACATAGGAGCTATCATTTTTTACCAGCATTTTGTTCTAGGGGTGATATCATCTTCCACGTACATAAGTGTATATGATTGTTCTCCACGTACCTCCGGGTATACTGGATGGTGCTCCACGCATGAAAAGTATATGGGAACGATTTCATCATATTGTTACGCATTGGACAACACTAACACAGACTGCGCTTCCATGTACCTTTAGGTATATTTTGGAAGTCTACACTAGGTTGTTATCCTCACCTTAGCTAACTGAGTCAATCACCTTGTACATTGTGATACACTGAACACAACATTCGGGGATATTTCTTGTCTATACGTAAATCCTTTGTTCTCCAAGGTTCTTTATTGCAGTTCATAGTTGCTTGGCAAATCCTTTTTTTCCTAGTTACCCCTTTCTTATTTATTTTTGTTGTTAATTTCTAAAATTTATTAAACCAACATGGAAAAACAACCTCCTCAACCTTGTAATTTGTGTAGGATGCAAAGATTGCCTCCTCTTCCATCTAAGGCAATTGTTGGATGTCGTCAGAAGAACAAAAGATACAAACTATTGAATCTAGTACTTCAGGAGCTACCCCTTATGGTCCTCCATCTGAAACTGATCCACCAAAATCCTCTTTTCTTGTGAGTATTGAACCTGAGATCACTTCTCCGTTAGCTAGTGAGTCTGACACAATCGAAACAAAAGCACCTGATATTTTGTTACCTGGGGTTATTGAGCCTGAGTTTCTTGACTCAGATACATTACAACTTGAGGTTATACAATCTGAGGCACCTCAGTTAAATAAACCTATTACTTCATGCACTTCCTCTGTCTCAGACCCAACCTCAACCCATATATCTTGGCCCCGACGGTGAACAACTTCCACTTTAACCTGTGAGCATTAAGGATATACCTTAGGAAGAACCTCAACCTTCTACTATTTTTCATTTAAGAGGGCTTCATCTCTATCAAGTCCCTCCTCCTCATACTCTAGCACAAGCTCCTTTGTCTGATTCATCTCTTTTCAACTCACCCTTGAGTTTCACGAAACAACCCTCTTTGGAAAATTTTAACATGACTGATTCTGCTATGGTTTCTCAACCTGCATCTGCTACTATGACCAAGACAACCAATGTTGCAGCTTCTTCTATGTTTACAACATCACTAGAGACACATTCATATGTTGGCCTGTCCATCCTACCTAGTTACCAATCATTATCTAGTTCCTTTTCTGGTGCAGCATATGTGCTCCAAGCCTGAAGGATTGTGCCCGCACATCCCATGCCCTAAAAAGACACTTCAATAGTTCCATCTCTGCACTCATTCCATGAAGAAAAAATAAGTCGAGTTACACCTTCGTTGGAGTTGTAAAAACACCAAACAATGATGGACTCATCGAACATTATGGGACCGAACCATTTCTTCTCAAGGTTCGCTAAAAATACTCAAAGGGATTCATCTAAAGGATGAACTTATAGAT
Source organism: Pinus taeda (assembly GCA_000404065.3). Classification (NCBI taxonomy): domain Eukaryota; kingdom Viridiplantae; phylum Streptophyta; class Pinopsida; order Pinales; family Pinaceae; genus Pinus; species Pinus taeda. The sequence goes on along the minus strand of APFE030589551.1, from coordinate 57,797 downwards.
CAAGCATATGCTATCTTCCTCAATCTTGTTAAAAGATAAAGAGGTATTAGTCAGAAATGACTGGAAAATTGGGAAAACATGGTACTTTCACCTATTAAAGGAAACTAATTTCTCTTGAACATGACACTCTTCCACTTGATTTCAGTGGTTGTTGGGTTGGAAAATGTGCTTGTCTTTTTGGTTCATCACACCATATCAAAGTATCTGCATTTGGTTTTGGGTCAATGTTGTCAACTCCATTCAGTATCATTCATATGTTAAAGAGAATTCCCTCAGTTGATATCGCTATAATAATCCTGAGCCTTCATTCATATCTGTCGTTCATGAATCAATTTCACATCAACATCATTTTGTCTCAAATCTTGATACCTATTTCATGTCATTGATGGGGGGTACATCAAGGCCCTCCTGCGACAGGTCGCTTCCTGTTGACATTAGTTAATTATCTAGGAACTTGACCTAGAAACTCCCTTTTGTACCTTGAGGGTTGCATACATCAATGGAAAGTTTCCTCACTCTTGGAGATAAGTTTTCATCATTTATCTTTGACTAAAAGATTCTATGTGGTGTTCGACTTAAACTCATTCATTCACACCATATAGATTGTACTATGGTACCTTGAGAGCCATTAACATGATCGGTGGTTTCTCTCACATTTGTTAACAGATTACATCAGTGGACGGTAATCAGATGGTGTCTACCATGTTCGACTTTAGCTCATCCATTTGCATGGTTATACTCGTACATTGAACGATCGAGTGAACGAGATACAAGACCTTAGATCTAGTTCCATCCATTCGGGCTGTGACTCTACGATCAATGCAAGATTACAAAGCATGCTAGCCATGATCATTCATACAATAATCTGAGCATGGGTCCACTCTCTGTCATCAATGGACGAGACTTCTTGATAATTGTACATGTAATGTTAGCTTATATGTTGAGCATGGGTATGCCTCCCTCAGCAAATATATCATAATGAAAGTTTATTGTAACATATGATTATATTGACCATTTGTTCTTGATCTTGGCTTGTCACAAGGTAAAGCACTTCAATCTCAGTTGGCATTCAGACTTTGTACTTTAGAGGGAAAGATGTTATAGGCCATTTTGTCACATCTGGTCAATATGCCTACAAACCGTATCAATCAACATCCATGAACATGTTGTCATCATGCACTCACAAATCGCTAAGCATGATCTTTCCAAAAATTCTAAGTTTCTAGGATTAATTACTCAAAATCAATGTTTTTAGACACAATGCACCTTTTCCCTTTAGCCACATGCATTCAATGTTGATTGCTCCCTTGTTCACCAACACTGGTCAACAGTAGTTGCTCCTTTCTACAGGTGCACAAATTCTAGAAATTCAGGTAAATTAAAAGAAATTCTGAAGCTTCCTCTTCTAGAAGCTTCCAAAGGTTGTTTTAAATATTTATCATGGATAAGAGCTCTAATCCTATCTGATCCTACCTTCGAGACTTCACCTCTTATCTATTGAACTCATCCTCCCATCATATGTGTATCTCAAGCCCATAATGGTGAATCTTAAACTACCATCCTTCTCCTATAAATTTACCACCATCCATAGCATCAAGGTTGGATTTTGGAGATTGATTGTGCCCTTATGTTGCTGCCTTGAACCTAAAGGAGTCATCATCTTCATGCATTAGGGTTGATATTGAGGTGTGATTTGTGTCAAGGAAGGACAAGTCAACTTGGGGAGACATCTACAAGATCAACTACTATTTGTGGTTGTAAACTCTCTCTTATTTCTATTAATACAAAGAGTACCTTATTTTCCTATATTTGTTGTGTTATGTTTGCAGTTATGTATTTCAATGCCTTGATGATTCATTGAATAGAGGTCTCATATTATGCTACTGGGTGGTTTTGGATCCTTTACTTGTTTTAGTCATGTGTACAGGTTCTAATTATATCATTTGGAGCTACAATTGGAGCTTACAAGCAAGGAGGACAAGAAAGCTTGCTCTAGATATGAGGTAGGCTTCTTTCTGTTCTCTAACTTATCTAAGGAAAACTTTATGCTTTTTGTCTTTTGTTGTTCTAGAACAGTCCACTAAGTCTAGGGAATTCACCTTTGTCTGCAATCATAAGTTCTGCATAACAATAATCTTTAAGGCACCATGAGTCAAATGGCCAAGTCTTATGTGCCAAATTTCACTGACATCATTGCTCTACACCTTCTCTGCCTTTGTGCTTAATGCAACACATTCTTCCACATCTAGCTTATACAATTTCTTCACATAAACCCCAATTTTCTTCACTTGTCCCGTGGTTATGTGTCTCAGGAATGTTTTTCCTTTGCTGAAGATCACATCATAACCACGGTATTCCAAAACTACAACAAAGACGATATTTTTCTTTAGGCCTAGAACGAACATGAAATCCTTGAGTCTGAGATGGGAGCCTGACTCCCTATGAAAGGCGACTGTACCAATCTCGGTTGTGTTGTACCTCCCATCTTCCCCCATCTCGATGTGCATCTGGAGATCTTTCTCCTCCATGTCACTGAAAAAGTCTTTACACCCTATCATGTAGAAAAAGGCACTTGAGTCCAAGTACCAAATGCTCCCCATCACTATGTTGGTTGTGCATTTGATAAGGGTAAAGTAAAGATTGAAATTTGAAGCCACAACTTCACCTGCTACTCCTTCTGAGGTATTATTGCTTGCATTTTTACGTGGACACTTCATGACATAGTGCTCAAATTCATGACAATTGAAGCATTTAATTTTGGATAAATCTTTCTTCTTTCCCCCTTGGATGGATTCTGGTTTGGTTATAGATTTCTTCCCTTTTATCTTCTTTCCCTTTCTAAGCAATGCAAATTTTTCTTCATCCTCTCCCTTAGATGAAGTCCCATCTCTGGTATTCTGCCGTATTTCCTCCTGTACCAAATCAAATCATAATCATTCCCAATTAGGTATTTTCTCCCTCTCGTTCACTGAATCTTGCTAGCTCTTGGGAAGACCCAGAAGGGCTAGGCTTACCAAGTCATCTTCTGAAAAATTAACACCAACCCCACCAAGTTCATCACGACATTGTGTGAACCTACTCATATACAGCGGAATAATATCATTTTAATGCATCTTGATTTTTCGATGTTTATCCTTGAGCACCAACTTCCTATGGTCACTACTATTATCGAACAATTATGTTAGTTCTTTCACATTGCGAATGGAATTTATTTCTCATGGATATTTGAGACAATTTGATCCCGTACTCCCTCCAAGATTATTCTCATTTCTTTGGATACATCTTTCTTCCACTGAGAAAGGTTTTGTGCATTAGATTCTTGTGGTTTTTCAACCTTTGTATTGATGTATTCTAACAAGCAATTGTCATCCAATATTGCTTCCATGCTATGAAATAAGAGGTCCCTTCCAAGGAATACTCTAGCCTCGCCCCATTTAAGGTCATATTCTCATCTCTGAAGAGATACTACTACACTAAACTACAAATTTGATCGTCTTGAAAAAAACTTCAAAATTCCTATTCAACTCCGAATCCTACTCTGATACCATGTAGGAATAATGGTATAGGTTTGTAATTGCTCATTAATTTTTAATCAAAATCACAAGACACAAACCTACTCTACTGTTTTACAGAAGTCAATTCATAATTTAGAACAAGAATATCAGATGTGAAATAATAAATAACACACATGCACACAATATTTTTCCCGAGGAAAGCAATTTTCTAAAAACCCCATGCATGCTTGGATTAATCTGATGAATAGATATGTATTACAATTGCTTTGCTCAATTGAGCACACCTTGCAAGTGAATAACCTATCTATCTGCTCACTGAGAAGCTCTGACACACATCATTTTTTGCCTCTGCTTGAGCCCCTCTTTCCTAACGCAATTCCTTGAGAAATTAGGCCCTATTATTTAGGAATTTCTCGAAAATGGATTACTCAATTTCCAAGGTTAATCATCGGATTGCATGCAATTCCTGTACACTCAAGCCTAGTCTACAACTGATGTTACACTCCCTTGGAATCTCCACCACAACTAAGGAACTCAAATTCTCTGCATGTACTAGCTATTTTAGGTTAATTGATCAGTTAATTGGATGATCACTAAGTTTGACTGAAGTCCCACTGTATAATTGACCTTCCACTAGTTCCTCCAACAGTTGGAACTAGTTTAACTGAAAACAACTTGAGATAACTGACTTTGATTGCAACAAATTAGAAATCACATATACTTAACTGCACTATAACTCCTCCAACTTGAATTTACTGAGTAAACTGGGTGACGCAAGCCATTTCATGCCATGTAACTACATCCAAGTTATCTGTTGTTGTGGAAATTCAAATTTTCTCAATTTAATCAAGGCAAAATCGAATTAAGATTTTCTTGTTGCATTTTCAACACATTCAAGCCATATAATGCCTTCTCCAGTCTGAAAATGTGAGTTTCTTCACTATGGGTATCAAAACCTTGTGATTTCTCAATATATAATTCTTCGTCTATAGTTAAATTCAAGAATTTTATTTTGATGTCCATTTGATGGATATTCCATCCCATAGTGGCAGCTAAAGAAAATAAATATCTAATAGTAGTTTACATAGATGTAGGAGAAAAAGTTTATTTGTATTCAACCACTTTCTTTTGAGAGAAACCTCTAGCTACAATTATTGCCTTGTATTTATCGATGCTTCCATCTGTCGCACGTTTGATTTTGTAAATCCATTTAGAAGTGACAATTGATTTGTCACTAGGTCTAGGAACTATTTCCTAGACTCCATTGTTCATGATAGATTGGTATTCTTCTTGCATGTCTTTCTTCCATTCTGCTTGTTTAGTAGCTTGTTCATAGGTGGAGGGTTCTTCTTTAATCAATTTTGTTATATATGTTCCATACCCAAAATATATTTTAGGACTTTTGCTTTCTTTGAATGTCCCTTTTTCTTCTCCATGACATTCAACTCCTTGTAGAGTTTCTCTTAATGGCCTCTTATGATTTTCTGGAATGATATTTTATTGAATAGGTTTACTTGGTCCTTCGTGTTCTTGATTTATTGTAGGTACTTCATTGTTTTCATGATCTTATTCTTCTTCAAAGAGGGGTAATTATTCTTCATCAAAGTCAACGGGAATGTCCTTGGACCTTTTGTATGCAATGTTTTCATTGAAAATGACATCTATACTAACTTCAATATGATAGTCTTCCTTAATATAGATTATATAGGCCTTAAATGACAAGCTATATCCAAGATCCCTTTCATGTTGGCAAAGTCCAACTTCTTTCTCTTTTCTTTTGGAATGTGAATGTAAATGGGACATCCAAAGATTCAAAGATGATTTACATTAGGATTCCTTCATGAAAAATCTTCTTCCAGAGTCATGTTTTCGAGAATTATATGAGGGATCCTCTTTTAGATGTAGATTGTTGTCATTGTTGCTTCTCCCCATAAGAATTTATGAATATATTGATCATGGAGCATGGATCTAACACATTCTTCAATTGTTCTATTATTTCTTTTAGCCACTCCATTTTGTTGAGGATTATAGGGAACTATGAACTCCCTCTTAATACTTTCTTCCTTGCAAAAATCTATGAGTTCCCTGGAAGTGTATTCCCCACCATTATTGGATCTTGGAGTGTTTATTTTCCTTTCTATTAGGATCTCCACTTCTACCTTGAATTCTTGGAATTTATCAAAAACTTCATCCTTATATTTGAGGAGATAAATCCATGTTTTTCTTGAATGATCATCAATAAATGTCACATAATATTGATGACCTCCAAGATATTTTTCAGCCATTGGTCCACATACATCTAAATGAATGAGGTCTAATATCTCTTTTGACCTCGTATCAATGTTTGTAATTGGCTTCTTCACATTTTTTCCTAAAGCACATCCCTTGTAGACATCTTCATGGTCTTGTTTTAAATTGGGGATGCATTTTACCATCTTACTTAGAAAGGGTATAATTTTATAGTGAAGATGGCCATACCTTCTAAAGGGCTAAAGTCTAAATGTAGAAGAGCTTGAGAAAGAGATTTTACTATTCTATACAACCTCCCCTCACAAATCCCAATAACCTTATATTTATCAATGTTGGAACCCTTTCCCAAAACAAGAACTTTTCCATCTATGAAAGCAATTATGTCTCCTTTATCCTTTAGACAAGAACTGGAAAGTAAATTTTTCTTCAAACCTGGAATGAATAGTATGTTGTTGATATGAATGTTTCCACCACCTTATAGCTTCAAATATGTATACCTAATGCCTTTGATTGGATAAATTTTCTTATCTCCAAGCTCTACTTCATGAGGGGTGTCTTTTTTATAAGGTTTGTAGTCGACCACATTCTCCCATCATGTGTCTTGAGGCTACACTATCAATTATCCATATTTCCTCATCATCAAAATAACTTTGATAGAGGAGAAGAATCCTTTATCCATGATCCAGGTGGATATTAGTGGCCACTTCATCAGTTTCCTTAATTATAGCACAATTTACTATTTTTAGCAGTTTTTTGAGTCATGGACTTTCGAAGTTGTTTTCCCCCCTAAACGATGTGTTTTAGAGGTTTGTTGCAAATATTGAAGTACTTAGAGAGACCTTTCTAACACAGTATCATACACACCAAACAAATATCATGTGACCAAGTTATGAACCCAGGAAGTTGGCTTCCCAACTAACCCCAACGAGGCCCACAAACTCTTGGCGTTCCATCCCCTAGGGTTAGGGTTTTGGTTGTCTAGGGTTTCCCTTTGTTCTTCAATAATAAAAAGGCTCTTGAGCCTCATTGTAACACAATTCAAAGGCATGTATCTGCCACATCTCTTCTCATGGATAAGCTACCATCACTCAAGCTAGTTGATTTCCATTTTGTATGTAAGCATCTTTCAGTTCTTTGATATTAACAAAATGAAGATTTATTTCTGTTGCATCTTTGTGTTTATGTTTATGTTTGTATTATGTTTTGTTCATGCATAAGTCCATATCAATCCATGATACCTATTATATAGTCTTGATATGAACTTGAACACACAATTCTTGGTAGATATCAATAAGTCTTCAATAGCCTTGATTCCTTGTTTCATATAATTAGCCGTTGAAGATAGTTGTTTCAAGGAATACTTCGAGGGAGTCTTCAAGTAGATGGCCAACGAATTGATCCTCAAAGTGCCCTTCTTGAACCTTAGCTATGACACCATGTTGAGAAATCAATGAAGATGGAAATTAAGGTTTTGATTCCTCTTTTTTAATAATTACTTGTGACTATATGTTGGCATTCAACTCTTTATTATTATCTCTTCTTTCATCAAGCAATTACCAATTCAAAATGTATGAATATCACAAGAACAATAGACACAAGATATAGGCTCTCAATCAAGAAAAAACCCCTCTCTTAGGGGAAAAACCAATCAAACTCTTCTCTATGTAGAACCAAATCAAAATGAGACAACCAAGACTCCAAAGAACTTCCACCAATCACCAAGTCAACCCTCCAAAGTATCTTCTTCAAAAGGAGTCAAAGTTTATCCAAATCAACAAAGGTTAAAGTGTCTTCTTTTTGCAATTTTCAAGGTCTCAACCTCTGACTTCAGTCCTGCAACTCTCAGCCTAGAATTTCAAATTGTAGCAGTAGAAGAAACCCTAGAAAAATTTCATGTGTGAGCTAAATTAGATCTAAAATCAATCTTCTTTTCCTTTTCTTGAATTCTCTTGTTTTCTCCTTGACTTAGCTTGTCCCTTTCTTCTATTTTCAGATGTAGATAAAACTTGATTGAGATGGATTTCCAAAGAAGTCGAACTCTCCTCTTATATATACTCGACTTGGGTGGTCAAACAGGCCTCTTCTAGGTCGACTTCACTGGTAGGGCCAACTTGATGTTGGGAGTCCAAAAATGACACTTCACAAAAACAATTTTAATGTTTCTTTCTTGATATAATGTGCCCATAGGGGTCTTATACATATGACAAGGACTATATTGACTCAATAAACCCTAGATCTTGAAGAACATGGTTGACCTAAGTAAAAAAAAAATAGAGCGTGAAACCCATGCTTTCAAAATTACATTTTCTCTTTCTTTTTCTTTTAAAATAAATATATAATTGTACAAGTACAATAATAATTATTAATATCGAGTATAGTTACATTTCTCAATAGATATCACCCTTTCCCTTTAGGATAAATATGGCCACTCTTTCCTTCATGTTCTCAGAGTAATTATGAACCCTAAAATACTTCTTAGTTCCTAGAAAACATGTCTTTACTTCCTCGACCATCTTCACCTCTCCATAAAATGTAGGAGGCCTCGCCTTCTTAAATTTTTGCAGCATGAAATATTTCTCCTTCCTTTTTTACTAATAATACTTTTTAGTGGCAACACTAGACAACTGTTCATGATTGTATGTCCTCCTCTCTGGATTACTTAGAGGATTTCCACCTATCACCATATCCTTGATATCCTAGCTTTCCTACCTATACCTTTTCTTGGACTTGTTTCCTTTTGCACCATCAATCCTCAACTCTTGTTTCCAAAGTACATGGCACCTATTTCATGCTAGTTTTTTCTTTGCATACTTGATAGGATTTGTGGTATGATTGCATTCACTTATGCATGTTTCTCCTGGGCTCTGCCAATCTTCTCATTTAAGAAAAATCTTTCAGAAAAATCACATTGACAACTTAGAGTCAACGGGTTTCGAGCCTCTACTAAGGTTCATCATCAGAACAAAGATGGAGAGCAAGATCCAACACATTAAATATTTATAGTAGAGATACAATGGTAAAAAAAATTAACAGACACTAAGTTAAATACTATAATATTAAGACTAGAACGTTATAGGATTCTAGAATTAATTAAAATAAACAATTTATAATTGAATGAATTAATAATCTAACTTTTAACTATTCCTAATCTTATTTAATAATTATTTTATTTTAACTATATACTTTAATTTCTATTATTTCTATAACTATATATATTCCAACTATAACTATATATATAGTTATTATATAATAATGTAATTAATATATATTATAGTTAAAATAGAATAATTTTATTAAAATAAGAATTAGGAATATGTTAAAGTTAGATATTTTCATTCGATTATATTGTTTATTTTATATAATTCTAGAATCCTATAACGTTCTAGTCTTAATATTATAGTATTTAACTTAGTGTTTGTTAAAACATTTATCATTGAATCTCTACTATAAATATTTGATGTGTTGGATCTTGCTCTCCATCTTTGTCCTAATGATGAACCTCAGTAGAGGTTCGAAACGCGTTGACCCTAAGTTGTCAATGTGATTTTTCCATAAGATTTTTCTTAAATCATGAATCACATAAACCTTCAATCTGAAATTTTCTCATTGTCAGCCTTGTAGCTCCTTAAAACAGCTCTTAGAATTCTACGTGTATCCATCAAATCAAGGAACCTTGTTCTCTCCCTTTCTCCACCGACTCCTCTTCATGTCCATGTTGCGATCTATCAGTGCTATACTACATAATTCTACTACTCATTCTTTTTACTCTTTATTGTTTCCTTTAGTGCCTTCTTATGTGTTGTCGATCATATACACAACTATTAGTAAACCAAAATACAAGTGATTATTTTTACCATCACCTTGGCTCAACTGTATTAAGGTTATTGAATAGTGGATATTTGAAACACCAATTATCAAATTAGCATGCTTGTTAGAAAATAATAATCATATCAAAATCAATGCTTACATGCAATATATAGTCCATAATAAAATGTTATATGCAACACACAACAACAATCAATGTAATTGCTACATTATTTGATAGAGTGTTAAGGTTCATCCTCCTAGGTCCCTTTAGCCCAAGTGTTGAACTCGAGATTTATGTTCCCACATTGTAATAGAACTCCAAATCTATTAATATTTGAGCCCATTCAAGTCCAATTTTGAACCACACTCTGATACCACATTGTAACTGTCCCTCCCACCCCTTAGCTCCCACTAGGGCAAATGAAATGTGTTACTTTTATTTAACCCAACTCCCACTACCTCATCATGAAAATGGAGTTACAAAATTCCTATTTTCCCAAAATGAGTAGAAATGACTTTCGACGACACCATCACATTTAGCTCATCAAGAGATTTCCATCAATTTATTTTTTTATCTGATTTGATTCTCGAATCAAAAGATATGCCAATTTAAAGTTTCACCACTTAAAACTCTGCCACTTAGGCAAAACATTCCAAGTTACATCCATGTGGCACCCGCGTGGTAACCCCAAATCTCTCCAGTGTTAGCATGTACAAGTTTCATACCAACTAGTTTTTCCACATTATCTCTCTTACAGACCCCACCAAGTTGGCCCCTAACATGCAAATGCCATAAGTTGAGTTATATATGGTTCATCAAAAGTTCGAGAACACAACATGTTTTCATTTGCCAGAAAATCCAGACTAACCTTTGCTCATGCACTAGTATGGGCTTGGCCCACATCCGACCTCCCAAAATCACAAGCATGCATGCACCTCAAATGCTCTGAACTTCCAAACTAACTCTTGTCCAAACTACTTTTCATTGCAAGGGCCCCACCTCATATTTCTATTTAGTTTGATCTATGATGGATTCCGACCCCGCACTCCACTGAACATTAACTCCAAAGGGCCCACTTCGAATATATGATATCTAGTCCATTTATCACCTACACCAACTAAGTTTGGCCTAGTCTGGAATCTGGCCTTGTGGAGATGTAACACTTCACCATTTCTACCAAGTGCCCAAACTCCTGGACCTTTCCAGACTCCAAAATGATTCTTTGGGTTTTATTTTAACTGTCTAGGGAATTAACCAAGTGTTCTAAGAGAACTCAATTCATCCAAGAACTTGCACCATTACCAGAATTTCATGTTCATGCATTAACATCAATTCCAACCTCGACCAAATACTATCGTAAATATATACCTACCTTTTGCACAAGCATTTAGTCAATCCAAACCGTTGCTACTATGATCTATAATTCTGAATACAACAACACCAAACCTTTCAAATAGGTCCCGAACACTCCTCTCACTCCTATCAACATACTTAGGAATAAATGCACTTTATCATTCATTAATATGAAACTAAAGAAAACAATAATCAATTGCACAAAACAAGGACCCATGTCATCTAAGATAAGGCACATACAGTCCCTTTGACAACAAAACTTTGTAACATTCAAACACATATATCATCTAGTAAGTATAGTGGTTAAAGCATGGAATTTCCCACACACCATGCAATTTAACTAGATTCTTAAATAGTCAATGATACTCATACAAATAACTCTATAAATCAGGTAGTATATCAACATACACAGGAACCTACAAATCCCTAATATCATGAGACAATCAGGAAACACATCTCATTGAAACCACATTCAAGAATACACATTCCTTTATTAACAGTGGTAATACACTCATTTTTATTTAGTAAAAATATCCAATATTCAAGTGCAACAAGTATGAAAGTAGACACTTATCTTATTATCTTGAAATGATTGGAAACTGAGGGAGGGACTTCAACTCTCCACCCAACAATAGGCCAATTGCACTACACTCGTTCTTGCAGTTGACCATCCCCGAGAGAGATTTTAAGTATGTGGAGGTAAGTGCTCAAGAGTATTCACATCAATACCAGTCAACCAAATAAAAAGGAAGAGAAACCCACTATATAGGTGGTTTATCAACTACCTCCCACAGTAAACATCACAATGGTTCTTAATTCAACTAAAGTCAAGTCACAGTCCAATAGGGAGAAGGGCCCATTGTCAAGGTGGTGTATCAACTGCCTCCAACAATAAGCACCACAGTGACCTCTATCCCAATAGAAACTAATCACAGGGAATTACCCAAGGCTCAATGCAATATCATTCAGTTCTAGGAGATTGAACACATCACGTGGGTGGTTTATCGATGGTCCCTCTCAGCAAGCACTGCAGGAGTCAAGAGCCCATTATCCAGGTGGTTTATCAGCTTACTAAACAAGAAAACAATGGTTTACCAACCCCAAGGCAAGAGCTTAGAACTTGGTGGTTTATCATCTCATTTTAGCAAGCACCTGGATGTCTCAACCTGATAGTGGCTTATTAGCTCACCTCTAGTAAGCACCCCAATGGTTTATCATCCATAAGGCAAGCACTGGATGATTCAACTCCACTGAACTCTCACGGTCCAACTAAATTAATAGGCATACACATAAGCGTTTAACACATACAGGGAATACCATCCCTAAGAACATAACACGTAAAAGAAGTATATTCTCCATAGTATATTTATGTCTACTACCCCGACTTGAGATTTTCATTCTCTTGCATTGTTCACCACCATGTAGTTACTCATACACATACACTTGTTCTTGTCTGAACTAAACTCTACCCTTGTTTGTTTCTCCCCATTGGGACTTCTTTCCACATCCTTCTCTTTCTTGTTGACCATTCCCACACAATCCACAAGAACATGATTGTATGTCTAAGATTGCATGTTCATCCTACGCTCATGAAGTCCATGCCTCCATTCATTTCTTACACCAACAATTCCATAAATTCATCAGGAAGATAGGTGGTGAAATAAATGCAGTGGCTCTGGTTAACAAGCAACTCCTACTCCTTCAGACCTTAGAATTTGTGTCCCCTTCTCTCAACGAGTCAATATTTACATTTTCAGATTATTTACATGAATTACAATTCATAATCATTTTTACAAGAGGCATTAACAAAAAGGGTTGTCACACATATCCTCTTCTCACTTCCTTCCCATAACCCAAGGAGGCTAAGCTTTTGCATCTACTAGCTTATGAATGCCTAAAGAATGAATAGTCCACAAAATACCATATGAAATTCCATAATCATATCTTTCTCCCACCCAAGGGTCCTCTCAAATACGGATTTTGGACCCATATCCAATTGTTCAAGCCACCTAAGGCCCTACTAATGGGAATGAAGTTACCAAATCCTTCCATACTATTGACTACCTCTCTTCAATGTGTCTTGGAATACTACTTTGTTTGTTGCAAACCATATTTTATAGCACACATACCTTGGGAAAGTCATTCATATCCTTCTTAATAGGGGTTTTCCTTTAAATGTATGAAGATAATACTTACGCTAAGACTCTAATATCTAAAGGATTGATTATGGCCATTTTACTTGATTTGAAAGCCCCTACATGACATGATCCCTAACCTTTTTAAAGAACTCACATTTTATGAACAAGTGCATTATTGTTTCATTATTGAAGTGGCAAAGATCATAACTTGATTGGCCTTGAATCCCTATTTTTGATATGTTTTTTTCTATTAGGAATTTTTTATGTGCAAGTGTCCAACAAAATATGTTTTTTTGGGGGATACCATCTGGATTCCAGATGTGATAAAAAATGCGAGAATGTGGAGGATGACTAGTAAGAAAGGTCTGAGGCTCATAAACCATTTTGACAGAGTATGAAGCATTCCCCCAACCCCTGACATCTTCAACCTACTTTGAGATGGGGGTACAACTGGTCAAATTCAAGAGTAAATAAAATGAAAGGTGCAAGAGTTGTGGTGATATAAAATTTAAATTCCATCAAAACCATCCACCATCCTGATTCCAATTGGAAAAAAAAATACAGAGAATGTTTCTTTGCTCGATCAAACCAAGGTCTAAGAGGGGAAAATGATGGAATTTTCTTTGATGGAAGATTTATCACTTAAATGTCCTTCCAAGGATTAATATTATTTCCAATTTTTCAGATATAGGTAAGTTAGGGTTGTAAGAGTGAGATTGTAGCTAACATTAGACTAAGATCCACCTTTGGGAGTGGAAGTTTGGTCCAAATAACACCACCTTTATCTAAATGAATACTTCAAGTATATTTCTTGTTTCCACTAGTCATTTATTTTTTGTTAGTCTCCATAATATTTTCCCTCCTAGAGAAAGATTCACAAGTGATGGACCTTTCGCACCTAGGTTGCCATGATTTAAAGGAATTTTCACAATATATTAATTGACCAAATGATATATTTTAGTGTTTGTTTTGCCACCTTTCCAAAGGAATTTCCTTATTTCCTATGCAATGTCATTTCATGCACCCATTGGAGTTAAAGCCACTGAGAACTGAAAAATATGAAAATAAGATAATATAACCTTTAGGGGGGACTAATCTCCTAGTTAGATTAAGACATTGGGCTACCCATTTGGGGAGCTTTGATTTTATTTTTTCTAGGACTAGATGCTAGTAGGGATGTGGGAAATGATTTAAGTTATCTGGGATGCATAAATACCTAAATGAGGTCCACTCCTCGTGAATTGGGATATGAAATTTTCTCTAAATTGTTGTTTTTCTACTACTATTGGTGTTCTAGGCGAGTAGTGGGATGTTTATTTATATATCAAACCTCATGAAGTTTAAACAAATTGGTCCAAAATTTTGTTGAATCTTGCTACTCTAATTGCATAAGCTCCTCTGACCAGAAGAGTATCATATGTGAATTGTGCATGTTTGACCTCTTTCACCCCCCTTAACAATTCATAGTCTAGTTTCCTACTAAGAGAGTCATCTAGAAGAATATATAAGAGAGGAGATCATGGACATCCTTTCCTGAGACCTCAAGATGCCTTGAAGAAACCTATTGATCTGCCATTCACCAATGTAGAAATCTAGGGGAGTTGATGCATGCCAATATCTAGACAATAAATTTAGGACTAAAACTGAATCTCAAGAGGACAACAAAGAGAAAGTTATGGCAAACTTGTTCAAGGTTATTTTCCATGTCCAATTTGATTATCATTCTTTTTCCTCGTCTCACTCTACTAGGCTGTATTTCCTCTTATACTAGAATGATATTTTCTATAATATGCCTTTTTTGTATAAATTCACCATGGTTTTATGAAATTAATTTCAAAAGGAAAGGATTTGTGCTACTTGTAATGATCTTGTATGAGACATTACCGAGAGAGATGGGGAAAAATATATTAAAAAGAGGAAGGATTGATCTCCTTTGGAACCAAATCTAAGCAAGTTGATTTTATCCCGTTCCCCATCTTTGAAGACTCATGAACATAAGAGATCAATTTGTAAAAGTGGGAAGAGAACCCATCGGGGCCTATGGCTTTATCAAGGTCGAATGATTCAATGGATTCCTAGACTTCATTAATTGTGATTAACTATGCTAGTTTGTCATCATCCTCTTGGATGAAAAGGTGGGGAATATGATCCAGCATGCTTTCGCTAGCTTCCACAACTTTTGATGGTTAGTCTTTGTATATATTTGCATAGTGAACCAATGTTTCCTCTTTAATCTAATTATAGGAATACGACATCTCTCCATCATCTAATGTTATCTTACTTACATTATTCCTCTAAATAAATTGCTTGGTATCCTTATGGAAGAATCAAGTATTTTTGTCCCTTTCCTTCAGCCATATACTTCGTGATTTAAGGAGCCAAATTTCTTCTTCATTTCTTAGTTCCCTTTGGATATTTTGATAAATTAAATTTTCCTCCTTGAGGAGTATGTGAGATACATGGAGATAATCAAGTGGCTCCTAAATTTCTCCCAACTACTACTTGAGGGACAATATGGACAATTATTATTTTTCTTGTTTGGCCCTAATATAGATTTTAAGTGCATGTTTGACCTTCTCAATGTTTTTCTCCCAAATATAAAATGAAAATCCATCTATCCATCGATTTTGTGCACTTGAAACTATTTCAATAATTTAGCGTCCTAAGTCCAGATAATGCTACAATGAACATGAAGCAAAGCGTAATTTTAGGTGAGGAGAAAGAGAGAGCTATTGGGCAGTGATTGGATCTTAACCATGTTAAGATTTGTGATAGAGGGGTGACATTTTCTTCCATGAGGGAGTTATGGACTAAAAATTGATCAAGTCTATCCATAATATGTTTGAGCCCTAGGCATCCATTGGACTAGGTAAATTTTCCTCTAACTAGTTTTAGGTCTACTATGTCCAAGGAGTAAGAGAAGTCTTCCATTTTATCTTTGAAAGGGTATCTAAAAAAAGAGCCTTATTTTTCTTCCCAAGCATGCAAGGTGGTATTTAAATCCCTTGCAAATATATTGTTAGGCTCCCAAAACGTGTCTTTCAAGTTCAATAAAGAGAACCCACATGCGAATTTGTTAGGTTAAGCATTAGGCATGTATACATTAATGAAATTGTAGATCTTATCTATGAAAATATGGAGAAGACTTACAATTATCCAATGCGCAAAAGATTATTCCTGAATGAGTTGGAAATGGGTTGTGGATATGTTGATGGCCAAAATTGACCATAATAAGCATTGGGGATATCACCCGTCCATGACCCCAATTAGGCCCTTATCCGTTTGGGATGGTGATTCTGCCTAGTTGAATGGGTTCCAGTTACCCCTCACTTTCCTTGTTGATTTTTGAATCTATTCTAAGATATAGACATAAAAAGTAAATCTAAATATATCTCGATCAGGGAAAGATATAGATCTCCTCCCAATCAAGAACATGATACTAAAATCTAGACCAACTTGAATTCAAAATAAAACGGAGTTAACAAATCATAGAAATAGTTTTAGGATCTATTACTTGTTCAAACGAATATGCACAAACAATTATCTGACAAATATTTATCACATCTTTGGTGTACATGTATATAAATTCAAATGGAAATACATTCAAGGCAATAGGTCATGCCAAAATACAGGAATAGTCCAAATAGAATGACAAGAATAACACAAAACTAGTATAGCATTAAGCTATAGATAGCTAGTAACTTAATGCATAAAAACTTGCTCAAATGGAACAATCAACCCTAAATTCATCTCTGCCCAACCCTATAACAGAGGTTGGCATTGATTTAAAAAAAACATGATTTACTCTATTCAAACAATAGTGTTGGAAAAGGAAATCATACCCATAAAAATACAAAATTAATAAGAATTGAATGATCTCTTTATTAAGTCTCCAAAAAGGAGGTATTTCTATAAATGGTTATAAAAATAAAGAGTTCTCTCTTCGCTGACCCAATATATAACCAATTTACAACAAAATTAGTCTATTACAATAGTGAAAAAAGACTTCTTTTTGCAGAGAATTGGAATCTCTGGCTTGTCTCAAAGCTCATTTTTATAATTTACAAATCAAAATCCCAAAAAGGAGTTTATTCCAAGACAATTTTGATCTATACTTTTGGAGCTAAGAATATCCCTCGTTTCTCTTTTGTTGCTCAAATTCAATTCCTTTGAAGCTCCAGATCATTATTCTTCTCAATAAACTATGCAAAATAATCATAAAAATATAATTTAAAACATATAAAATTTGTACACAAAAGCCAAATCCCAAATTTGTCAAAAACAAACTAACAAATTAAAATTCAATTAATAAAATAATAAAACAAAATTCATGTTTTCCATTGCTTTTTGTTGAGATTTCTTTGGAAAATGAATAATCATAAATGGATCAGCAACACAAAACCTTCTCGCAAATGAGATTTCCAAAAAACAAACTCAGAAAATATTTCTTGGTTGCCAATTCACAACCTTAATTTATGATATATAATATATTATATATTATATATATATATATATATATATATATATATATATTATATATATATATATATATATATATTTATTTATTTATTTATTTATTTTAGTATTAAATAGTCAGATTTGGTAAAATAACCACTACCATATTTATTCTCCACTCGGTTATCTCTCCAACGAGCTCCCATTGCTTGATTTGGTGCAATATATCTCGAGGTATGAGTTTCAGTCCTCAACTGCTGATTTCTATAATGTAGGTGGGGGAGCGATGGAATAAAAAGTGGATTCATGATTAGCAGAATAAAGAGCAGTGACCAATGACAATTAGGAGGAGCAGTATCTACGATTAGAATGAAGAAGGTATCGAGACAAATAGCAATCAGTAAAACAAGGAGGCAGAGGTGATTATTCAAGGATGAAGAATGAAAATGAGGGGGACTGGCGCTACAGGAGGCACAAGAAGCAAGAACTGAGGAGCAGTTGTGAAAGAGAAAGATCTCAAAGGTTACTGAAAATTCTCTAATAAACAAGAAGGCAGGGAGACGAGGCCTTACCATCCTAATACTGAGATGCGGAAGGGGAAGAGGATTTATGGGAAGTGGGCCACAAGAGGGGAAGGACAAGTTCACGCGGTGAAGGGGGGAGGGATCATGGAGATCACAAGGGTGACCAGATATCGAGAGAGAAGAGAAGGTTGTAGGATTAAGAGGCAAGAAATTCGATGAAAGTAAATTGACAGCATCGAGATTGTATTGGATCTTGTCAGGATACTCCTTGAAGTTGCCGCAGGGGTCAAAATTGGGAGGACTATCAGAAATCATGAGAAAAATCAGGGAAGGTGTTGATAATGATCCACATTGTTGCAAAGGATGTTCCCTTTAGTTCTGTTGCACGCTTGACTGGCAAATTTATCTGCTTCTTTGTTGATGGCGCAGAGAATATGGAAGAATTGAAGGTCCCAATTTTGGCGAATTAAGCCTTGACATCTGCTTATAGTTTGTGGAATGAAAATATTGGAGGCTTTACGCTTGTTGTTCATAAGGCTACTAATGACAGCAGAGTCTCCAAAAACCATCGCATTCCTGATACCAAGTTTTTGGAGCTAGATAAGGCCTTAATAGAGTGCCAGCGCTTCTGCTCTATTATTATATAGATTTCCCAATCCCCACTCAAAGAATACTATGGGATCTCCATTGGGGTTATAAATTACTCCCCCTGCCCCTGCCACTCCCGGATTTGATTTGGAGGCTCCATCGAAGAAGAGGGAGTAAGAGTTGTTGTTCCGAAGCCATTCTATAAATTCATCCTGTTTAACTCCGATTTTCCAACTATGACTAGGAATGCTAGAATGATTGTTGTAGATGTTTGTTGTTGGAAGGCCCTTGCTGTTGTCTATCAAGTTGCTGAAAAAGTCTCTTTCTTCTACACAAAGGCTGGTAGTATCAATTTTCTTTGTGTTCTTAGCAGCAATGGTTTTTATCGCTAGAATTTTAGCTTTGCTACATAATTGCCTAGTAAAGGTCTCCTGATCTCTAAAAATCTTGCAATTCCTAGCAAGCCGGATTTTACATAGGATGGCATAGGGGAGAGCATCCCACACCCTCTTAGCGATGTTGTTTTTCTTGTGCTGCCAGGGGTAGCTCTTCTTCCATTTGTTTAAGTTCTCACCAATGGAATACTGAGAGTTACAGGTGAGAGGGCCAATAGGGGAGATACCATTCCAACAAGAGATTGCAAAGGGGCATGAAATGAATAGGTGTTGGATAGTTTCTTCTGCCCCTTGACAATTTGGGCATCGGGAGGGCCCAACAATACCCCTCTTTTGCAAATTGTCTAAGGCAAGGATTTTCCCTTTTAGGAGGGTCCATATGAAAAATTTTACTTTGGGTATGTCCTCAAACTTCCAAACGGTTTTCCAATACATCCAAGGAGGAGCAAGATAGTCCCTACTACACAAATAATGATGACCAACTTGAATTGAGTAACTAGAACCTGTGGGGTCCCATCAGAAGCCATCAATGCCATCTTTATTGGAGCAATGTTGTGAAGATGGATCTGAAGACTATCAATGCTGTCTTTGAGGTTTCTAGGGATGGGAGGGAGGCTCCATCCCTTCCATGCCTGTGTATTTATGTCCCATTGAGAAATTTGATCCAAATAATGTATTCCTTTATTTTGAAGGAAAAGGAGAATTTGATCCATACCTGGCTGGCTGCTAATTGGCTGTTACCCATACTCTTGTCTGCTCCAATGTTGATCTTGCTGCCACCTTTGGGAACCTTAGAGATATTTTGTGCCATGAAGGGGATAACTTTTTTGCAAAGTTTCCAAACTCTTGTGTTGCTTCTAGCGGGTATTTCACTTTCTAGAAGTTGCTGCCTTGGGTTGCTGAGATATTTGGCTTCAAGTACTCTTTTCCACCAAGCTTGTTGTTCATTAATTAATCTCCATACTATCTTGCCTCCAAAGGCTAAGTTTGTAAGCTTAGGAGATCTTATTCCAAGTCCTCCTCTTTCCTGGTGTTGGATAACTTGCTTCCAGCTTACCAAGTTAAAAAAAAATTATCATTTTTCCCTCCTTGCCAGAGGAAATGCTTGAGGATACTTTCCATTTTGTGGTGAAAAGTGGCAGGGGCCTATATAAGGGTGAACTGATAAACAAGGAGAGAAGAGAGACCAGATTTGAGGAGAACCAATTGACCTGCCAGATTAAGCCAAGTGGATCCCCATTGCTGAACTTTTCTTTTTAATTTATCCAGAGTTATATCCTAGATTTCAGCTTTTGTGGGTCCTATACTCACTCGCATTCCCAAATAGCTGAAATGATCCCAATTTAGTTTGCAATACACCCCAAAGATGTTGCCTATGTTTTTAAGTGTTTGGGTTGAGGCATGCCAGCCATATATGCAACTTTTTAGATGATTTATCATGCCTCCAGAATATCTCATGTATTTGTCCAAAAGAGCTTTGAATCTTTCAGCTATAATTGCAGACAATCCTCCTATTAACATGGTGTCATCAGCAAATTGGGAATGGTTGATGCTTTTGACTCCATATTCATATTTGATGCTAGTGATGAGACTAGCCCGCCGCTTGTGATCAAGGTCCAGCATTACAAGCTCTAATGAGGTCAAGAAATGGAGTAGCAAAGCCCATTTCTTGAAGAGCAGCAAACAGAAAAGAATGTCTAACCCTATCAAAGGCATTCGCCATATCTAACTTCAGGATGAATCCCTTTTCATTCCTAGTATGGCTAGAGTGAATAGCTTCTTGAACTAGGAGGATGGAGTTTGATATTTGCCTATTTTCCATGAAGCCACATTGATTTTCAGATATGATCATTGGCAGCAAAGGCTTAAGGCGGGCTACAAGGATTTTAGTAAAGATTTTATAAGAGGAATTGCAAAGGGATATGGGGCGGAAATTACCATGGTCCAAATACCATGGACCAAAACCAAATTCTCCAACATGTACGTGCCTTTCCTTGCATTAAAGTGTGTGTATACGCATACGTATATTTTGATCGGCGAACCCGCGTGTATACGCAGCTTATCAAGGGGAACCTATGTATATCTTGTTTTCCTTCATTTTGTGAGCCTGAACTATGATCTGTCATCTGAGTGAGCTTTCATCAAGGACAATACCTGTGTCAAAGCACCAAACCTATGTCATAATGCTAACAATCTCCCCCTTTGGACTTGATGACAACCCCAAGTCACTCTCCGCCTTTGTCATCAAGGGCAAAGGGTTATGCCCCCCCAAGTACAGGTTGAATTCTCTGATATGCTGAAGTGTGTTGTTCATGCTCCCCCAGACTGTAAGCAAGGTCTGCAAAAAGATGTTCTACAAGAAGAACATGACTCTATACATCATAAATGACCTTCCTATCACCAAAGACTCATACATACATCCATCTCCCAATCAAGTGGGGATATACCAATTTTGACTCATCCACCCAACCAAGTGTGGATATTCCAAAATTTACTCATCCACCCAACCAAGTGGGGATATACCAAATGTTTATACATGATAGAATAAGAACATTACATCATCCATCCCATGCATAGTGGGGAAACAAAATAGGTCTTTACATGACCTTGAGAATAAAAGGATATACATGACATAGAGACCAAATATCTAAAACAAGACCATGATAGTCTTCAACAACTATCATACATCATGTATGATCTGCTCCATAAGCATCTTTCACCAGTGTCCAAATCAGCAACCTGCATATGTCCATCATTAGTTCCCTTGTGACAAGGAATGTCTGCATATAGATATCAACTCATCTTCTTGATCTCATCAAGATCAACTTGCTTTGTTTTCATAACCTTAAGAAAATGTCATATCTCCAAGCGATAGCACCAAGTCACTCACATCATATCATATGTATGTGAAAATACCATAGTCATCATCCATGATCATGACATCATTATCAAGAACTGCATGATCTTTCCACGAGAACCTTCAATGTATCAATCATGTATCATCACTAGGGAACATCCCAGATCTGATAAGCATCAACCATGATAATCAACATATGTGAGTATCAACCTATCATCATAAGGTAAGAAGTCAAAGTGATTAAGCAAGCCATGTCTTATGTCTCCATGTGACCTACAATAACACCATTCTCTTAGCCAACCAATAATATGCAACTTAAGTAATCATCCATGTATCCATCACACTTTATATCTATAAAAGTGATATAAATATGTATCTATCAAACCATAATCTTATGGTCATTTGTCAAAATTTCTTGATATCATCAATAGCAGCCATCCTCAACCGTGTGAGAACCAAAAACCATAGGAATCCTGCATCATAATTGTATTATATGATCTTTAGAAGGTGTTAGCGCTTGGAATTCACCTAGGCTGAGATAGACAAACTCTCAAGGCTACATCAAACCATTTCACCTCGTAGCTAGCCCTACGAGGTATGAGAAGGCTCTCTCGGGTCAGATTCGGTAGATCTTTCAATATGATAAGCTGACCAATTGGGAATAAAGATTTTAGGCTAGTAAATTGATAAGGGAGGGTTGATTTATAGATTTTTGGTTTTTTGGTGGCAATTGGAAGGAGTGCAATTCAGGGTGCGGGGATTGAGCACAATTTTTGCAGGGGGATCTTTGGGGCAAGGTAGGAGTGAGCGTTGATGCCTTAATCTGAGATGGATGATCAAGGATGATAGAGAAGGAGCTAAAGAGGGAAAACAACCATTTTGATCCTCTCTAGACAGTAGAAAACATAGATTTTGAACAAACTAAAAAGCTGAGCATGTCAAAGCATGATTTCAAACTTAATCACTTCATCTGTCCAAAATAGAAGCAAAAGAGAGATGTAGAATACATAAACAAACTTACAATAACATGTAGAGAACACACCATCAACACTACAATCCACAAGAATCCACAAGGATGTCTGCAAAACCCTGGCCTTCTTCCTCTTGAAATTGCAAAGATAGATGTACAATATACAATGAACTTTCTCCCACAAGAGTCCAACCATCCAACCTCTCAAAATGACTAAGAAAACACATAATATAGGCAAGCTAACCTCTTCCCTTGCCTCTAGGGGTCGAGCTCATTCTTCTAGGATCAGTTTGAACTAATTCCAAACTAAGCACTAGATAATAGGCAGCTCAACAACTTGCCTCTATTACTTAGCTAACTGATTCATGCATTAATTATTCACTTTTTACATCAAGGAAGCTTCTAGAAGAGTAAAGAGAGGTAAAATCTATCAAAGTGCCATTAAAATATTACATTTATCCATCATCTATAAGTAAAAATGGTCAACCATAGTCAAAACAATGTTTTTTGACCAAAAAAAGTCAATTTTGGCAAAGTCAGCTCTCACATCTGCGCCCCCTGGCTCTCACATCCGCGCACCTTTGCAGCAACGTTTGAGTGGGTTCCACTGGTCCAAATCAGGTGCAAGATGGCTCATTGGAAA
>APFE030589551.1:0-28965 GCA_000404065.3 Pinus taeda | reverse complement strand
AAAGGAAAAATTACCTTGAAAAACAAACAATACAACCTAAAATAAGCTTGCAAAGACATAAATCATTTAACCTATTTCTTCATAATTTCTCATGGTAAAACTGATCATAAACATGCTACCCATCCATGACATTATCATACCTTGTCAAATTTGAGTGAACTTGGAAGAAAGTTTACTGTTTGAGTGAGTTTCTTGTTTAAATTGCCCAGAAATCCGCGCACTTCCCAGAAATCCGTGCCTGTGTATTTTCCTTCAGCAAAAAACTCCTCTCAGAGCCGCGCACTGCCCAGAAATCCGTGCACACTTGTGAAATGACCGCGCATTTGCAGGAGGCTTTTGGAGGCCTTCCTGGTGTCAGAATTAGCTTCAGGGTAGCTCGTTGGAAAGGTATTTGAGTCTACTTTCCAACCCAACCAGAATTTTTCAATTTGGAGTTGATTTGACCTATCAAAATTCAAATATCCCAAGACTGGTCAAAAAGTGTCTAATGAGGCTGCCTCAAGGAAGAGTGCTGTTGCAGTCAACTTTTGAATGCCTTCCTCAACCCCAAATTGAGCTCATGATATCTCATTGGAAAGATTTTTGTGTCTAGTTATCATTTTACCCATCAATAAAGTCATTTGGCCAACCAAGCTAGGAGAAAACTTGATTTTCCCAGGGTCACTTCAGAGGTGCCTTTGATTCTCCTGAGGCAACGGTATTCTTCACATTTCTCTCAAACCATGAAACCTGTGCAAAAAGTGAAAGAGGTTTTTCTTTTTTGGCATGTTGTGGACAAAAACCTCTCTCAGTTTTCCAAAATTCATCTCAGACTGCATCATTTGAGTGAAACTTGCCCTGATGTGTGAAACAAGGAATTTGGTCGAAACGAAGCGAAATGAAGGGGATAGGGGGCTTCTAAATTCTTGGGGAAATTTTTGGGAGTGGGGAGGGATGTTAGGAAGCATGGGAAAGTGGAATCGTAGAGATTGAGTGAGGGGAAGGGGTCCAAAAGGGAAAATCACAGGCCAAACCTAGAAAATTGCCAGGTTGTAGCTAGAAACTAGTGTTTGTGCAAAAATGAGGATTTTGGAGAATATGAGTGTTGGGAAGTGTATGATATGGTACTTTAAGGATAGGGGAAGGTGTATGAACATCAGGAAACAAGTTTTTCCATTGATTTGACCATCCAAGAGAAATTGGCTTCAAAACCCTAGGAGAGGGAAATGAACTTGCCAAGGCACAACTGAAGCATGAATAAGACGTAAAATGACTCATTAGACACTGACATGATAATGACAACCCTATGAATGATGATAGACTCAGCTGGATAGTGACATAGACTGACATTTGGGCAAACCCTAGACCTAATGGCTAGTGACCAAATTTTGCTTGAAAACTCTTTGAAATGACAAAATTTGACCTTGACACTTCAAAATCACTTTGTAAGAGCACATTTGATCACTGGAGGAAGGCTGTAAAGACTGACACTAACAGAAGGCATGATGACAGCAACATGAGTGGCTCATCATTAAATAATGAAGTTGTGTACTCAAGATTTGTACTTCTCATTGTCCTTATGAAGATCATCATGTAATATATATGACTATATGCATCATCAAAGAATCATCCACAACCATCCATGAATCTGATCTAAAAACCAACTATGTGACCCCCGAGTATCATATGAGATTTTATCATGGGCAACTCATAACCATAACATAGAAAGATGTATCATTTAGCCATATAAACATCATCATCATTGATTAGGTACCAAATACTTCTAAATATAATGCCAACAATGCTTTATTAGAAGCATAGCATGTTCTCCCCCTGAACCTCTTCCATCTGTTCACTGTCATATCTGATCATGCACATATCAGTAAGAAGTATCAAGGCATCATCAACAACCAGATATACATCAAGTTAAATTGTGAGGATCAAAAACGACATCTTATGAGTATCAATATATTTCCACACATTATCAGTAGATTGTAGCCATCATCAAACGAAGAAATAATTGACTGAACCATATCATATCCTTTTTCCTGAGTCTATCCCACTGCTTTTCCTCAAACTAACATATACGTGACTATGCAGTGTCTAACTCGTGTATATACGCGACTTCTCTTCATGAAACTTGGATATGAGATTTAGAACACTAAAGTTTCACACTTTCAGCTTCCTCTGAGTCTGTAATGTCTATACATTGTGCTGTGCCACATCTTTCTGACTGTACTTCCTTCTTCTTCCATATCTTCGAATTTGATGATGTTTTCTCCTTTTGGTATGGTTCCTATACTTTGTTGCTGCATTCCTTAGCTATATTTCCAAGCTTGTTACATGCATAACATCTCATATGTTTCATATTCCTTCTATAGCAGTCAATGGCTTTGTGACCAACCATATTGCAAGCAAAACAATATCCCTTAAAGTACCTGGAACATGATGATCTTTCTGTGTGACAGTCTTGAACCATTCTACTTCTGCATCTGGCTGCAACATGTCCAAAATTATGACATACATAACATTCAACGTTATTCACTTGAGGAAATAACCAACTATCACTTCCATAGTTAGGAGTAACAGATTTTCTTTGTAGAATTTCTTCCTTTGTTGTTGATGGGATTGACCTCTCATCTCCTTGTTGAGCATTTCAGATTTCGCATTAGAGTTCCTTATCTTACTTTGTGAACTAGATTCACCTTCAACAAATTCATGAAAGCCAAGACCAGTTTTGATGGCAGGAGACCTTTGACTACTAAGAATATCATCCAAGATCTTAGTACTATCATGAAATCGTAAGAGCTTATCCTTTTCTTCTAGTTTATCTTTTAGAACATTTACCTCAACCTGATGTTGCTCTTCCTTTTCAAGATACCTTCTTCATGATTCCTTCAACTTTTCTTCCTTCTTCCAACTGATGTCTTAATTCAAGAACTTTGTTTTCTTGTTTTTCAAGAGCTTGGAGTAGTTGTGTATTCTACTTATTTGATTCTTCAAGATCTTCTTTTAGCGAGAGGATCTTAGCTTCAAGACTTTCATAGTAACTGGATCTATCATTGAGTTTCTTAATTGTTGTGCTCCTTTCGTTTAATTCATTTCTTAATGATGTCACTTTATCATGTAGCTTTTGACATTGATCTTCCTTTTCCTTGAATTTCTTCCTTACCTTGTTTCCTTCCTCTAGCTAAGCTTTTAGTTTGGTAGCTTCTTCTTTGGAGGCACATTCCCTTTTGTCTTGTAGATCTTGTTGATCTCTAATTTTGTCCATAAGCCTTTTAAATTCTACCTCTATTTGATATCTTTCTTCCTTACCCATAAGAGCAAATTCAGTTGTTTCGCTATCACTTTCATCATCTTCAAATGGATGGAGAAATGTATCACCAGAGGATAACAAATTCATACCTGATAGTTCTTTTGCTTGTTCATCTTCATTCTGAGGTGATTCTGAATCGGAAGTGATGCTTCCACATATTCGCCAATCGATTCTCCCATTTTCATAGTTCCTCTGAGATGTCTTCTTCTTCTTAGGCGCTTTCTTCTTTAGCTTCTTTCCCATTGTTCTACGGATCTCCTTCAAGCGATCAAGCTCCTACCAAAGGACCTGCTCTGATACCAATTGTTGGAAATAATACTGAGAGGGGGGGTGAATCAGTATTAGTCAATTCAATAATCTTTTTCTTTTCTTACTCAATTTCATATACACTACTTCAATAAAGGCAACCTGCGTGTGTACGCAATTGTGTTTAAGGAAACAAGCATATATCTAGCAAACTAATGATTATGTTAATTCATCATATGTTGATCTTTAATCTGAGTATCAGTACTTTATTAAACATTAAAAAATAACCATGTGCAGTTAATAATAGAAAGAACCATCACACATAAGCATCACACATGAACACCAAGATGTAAGGTGGAAACCCAATGCGGGTAAAAACCACCTACTACTGTCGTCTCTGACTTCTTTTAATAATAAGAAAATATGTTTACAACAATGTACTGGTGCAGACTCATACCAATACATAGGCTTCTATTTAGGTGCAGACCTACAGAAGGCTACGACCTTCTTTCTTCCTCTAGGTACCACGTTTCATAAATTTTCAGACTGGATACTGTTCGAACACAACATCATAATTTGAAGGCCATGTTTCATCTAATTTTCATACTGGACCCATCAAAAACATTGAAGCTCAAAATTAATCACCACTGTAATACAAATATTGCATTACCCATTCATTGAATACTCAATCATTACTCTCTGAATCACCCAACAACTTAATCACTGAAACCCTGTCATCAAAACCAGAACATAGATCAGAACCTAGAACTCTGCAACAATATTTAGAACCAACAGTATAATAAAAAAAAAAGGCATTAGAGTGCATACGCTACTTGGAAGAGTTGAACCAGTGTGTATATGCAACTTCACCAAAGCGAACCAGTGTATATGTCCTCAAATACTTACTTATAATTTCATTGCTCTTCCCGGCTTCAGACATACCCAGATCATTACATACAAAAAGATAATACGTGTGTTAGCAACCAGATCTAGTCCATTAGATCACATAAAGATAAGTCATTATGAACCTGATCCATTATTAGATCTCATCCATCAACACTGAAGCTAATCACAATCAACCAATCTGAATATGCAAAATACTGACACTAGTAAACAGTCACCAAAACTCAGAACTTTGCATCAACAACCAGAACCACCTATAACTTCAAACATCATAGTTCATGTGGTATACGCTACTTAGATGTATCTAACCTACGTGTATACGTGCTTTTATCAAAGTCAACTAGCATATACATCTGCAAATATTCATTCATAATTTTGCAACTATTCCAGACTTCAGTTATACCCAGATCATAATATTTACAGAACATTACATGCATCAGTATACAGATCTATAATAAGCATGATCAAACCATATAGATATGATTCATTCCAAGCCATAAGATCCCGATCCATCATTAGATCTTGTCCTCCATCAACCACTGAGATTCCTCCTAATGATCTTCTCCTCCTTTTATAGTCTTAGGCCTTACTCAATACCATGGTCCAAAACCACTTAGAATCAATACCTTGGACCAAATACCTGGGGTCAACACTTTAGACAAGATACCTTGGACCAATACCATGGGTGAAAATACCATGGTCCAAATACCACAGACCAAAACCAAATTCTCCAACATGTACGAGCCTTTCCTTGCGTGAAAGTGCGGGTATACGCATACGCATCTTTTGATCAGAAAACACGCATGTATACGCGGCTTGGTCAAGGGGAACTTGCGTATATCTCTCTTCATTCTGTGAGCCTAAACTGTGATATGTCATCTGAGTGAGTTGCCATCAAGGACAACACCTATGTCATAAAGCCAAACCTATGTCATAATGCCAAAATTTGTTGTGGGGTGTTGTCAACTCTCGTTGAATGCCTTCTTTCGCATATAAATTCTTGAATTCATTTGACAATAATCACCTCCATTATCGCTCCTCAGAGCCTTCACCTTCTTGTCGGTTTCTTTATCAACCAGTGCTTTTAATTCTATGAACTTGGAGAATGCATCATCTTTCTTCTGCATGAAGAATATCCAACACTTATGTGAGCAGTCATAAATAAAAATAACAAAATATTTGTGTATGGTAGTGGAAGTTATCAAGAAAGGTCCACAGACATCAGAGTGGATCCTTTCTAAGACTACATGTGCTTTATTGTCCTGATCACGTAATGTGGATTTTGTGTACTTACCCAAAGTACATCCTTTGCATACATCTTGTTGCTCAAGTGCTCCTTTAGGGAGGCCTGTGGTTATTTGTTGCATAATTGTTATAGGTAATTTTGTAACATTTGGTCAATATGCCTACAAATCATATCAATAAACATATGTGAACATGTTGTCATCATTCCCTCACAAATCCCTAAGCATGACCTTTCTAAAAAGTCTGACTTTTTGGGATCAATTTCTCAAAATCAATGTTTTTAGACCTAGCACATGGTATCCCTTTAGCCACCCGCGTTCAACGTTGGTTTCTCCCTTCTGCACTAGCATTGGTCAACACTAGCTGTTACTTTCTGTAGGTTCATTGATTCTAGAAATTTGGGAAAATTAAAAATAATTCTAAAGCTTGCTCTTTTATAAGCTTCAAAAGGTTGTTTTAACTATTTTCCATGGATAAGAGCTTGAATCATATATGATCCTACCTTGGAGACTTCACCTCTTATCCCTTGGTCTCATCCTCCCATCATATGTGGATCTCAAACCCATAATGGTAAATCCTAAATTACCATATTTCTCCTATAAATTTATTGCCATCCATAGCATTAGGGTTGGCTTTAGAGATTGATTGTACCCTTAGGTTGTTTCCTTGAATGTAAAGGAGTCATCATCTTCATGTATTAGGATTTATATTGAGGTTTTCTTTGTGACAAGGAAGGACAAGTCAACTTGGGAGACATCTACAGGATCAACTATTATTTATGGTTATAAACTCTCTCCTATTTTTACTAATAAAAAGAATATCTTGTTTTCCTGTATTTGTTGTGTTATGTTTGCACTCGTGTATTTCAATGCCTTGCTAATTCATTGAATAGAGGTGCTATATTATGATACTTAGTTGTTGTGGATCCTTTATTTGTTTTAGTCATGTGTATAGGTTCTAATTATAGCATTTGGAGCTACAATTGGAGCTTACAAACAAGGAGCAAGAGAAATATTGCTACAGACTAGAGGTAGGCTTATTTCCATTCTCTAACTTCTCTAAGGAAAAATTTACGCTTTTTGTCTTCTATTGTTTTAGACCAATCCACTAGGTCTAGGACATTCAAATTTGTCTGTAATCATAAGTTCTGCATAACCAATTGGTCACTCCACTGGGGATCAATTTCTTCACTTAGTGGTTTCCTTGACCTTAGCACCTTTTTCACCTCTTAAATCAACCTTGATTGATTCAATCATACCTTGATTGACCCTAGGGAAACCCTTTTATGAGCTTGATTTTATTTTCTGTGTCATATTTTGGTTGAATTTGCCTCAACACACCCCCTTGTTTGGAGACAAAGCGCTTCAACCTATCCGCTCCTTCTTTGTACTTGCATTGCAAAGCACTGGTGCCTATTCTTCACCTGTGTTCATCCCTATAAGATGTAAAAAAAAATATTTTCTTACATTTCTCTCTATTTTATTTGGTCCAACTTGTTTTCCTATTGTCTATGACTGTGTCCTCATCTCTAAAAACCCTTCACTTAATTTTGCTTTGGTTTTGATAGCCTTTGATAAGAATTTGCTTGGATTTTGCTTTGTTCTTGTTATTTAGTCATTCGAAAAGTTTTGCTTGATCATTGATTGCTTGAAGAAATCAAGATTACAATTATCATTCTGTGTGGTTTCTCTCATCAGTGATTTAGCAAGAATTTTAGTTTTCATTTCATTTGGAAATTAAGAGGATTGAAAAGAAAAATCTCATCATTTTTCATTTTTCATTACATTTAGGGTTTTATGTGTGAAATTGGAAATTGGAACAATTGCATTAGGGAAATTTACTTAACAAATTGTGTTTGTTGCATTTTTTATGTTGCATTACTTTTTGTTTCTTCCCTCCCCTACATAGATTTTCATTGAAAATAAAATATTTCATTTTATCATGCTAGATTACATCTTTAGGCTATTCAGGTGAAATTCATGGTGAGCCTTGAAAACTGAAACTTAATTCAAGATAAACTTTAAAATTTATTTAATCAATCTTAAGGAGCATTTGAAACATTAATGAAAAAAATCTAGAGGTCTAGGTTAGAGATGTGTTCTGGCATCTATAAACATAGGAGCTATCATTTTTTACCAGCATTTCGTTCTAGGGGTGATATCATCTTCCACGTACGTAAGTGTATAGTATTGTTCTCCACGTACCTCTAGGTATATTGGATGGTGCTCCACGCATGAAAAGTATATGGGAACGATTTCATCATATTGTTACGCATTGGAAAACACTAACACAGACTGCGGTTCCATGTACCTTTGGGTATATTTTGGAAGTCTAGACTAGGTTGTTATCCTCACCTTAGGTAACTGAGTCAGTCACCTTGTACATTGTGATACATTGAACACAACATTCGGGGATATTTCTTGTCTATACGTAAATCCTTAGTTCTCAAAGGTTGTTTATTGCAGTTCATAGCTGCTTGGCAAATCCTTTTTTCCTAGTTACCCCTTTCTTATTTATTTTTGTTGTTAATTTCTAAAATTTATTAAACCAACATGGAAAAACAACCTCCTCAACCTCATCATTTGCGTAGGATGCAAAGATTGCCTCCTCTTCCATCTAAGGCAATTGTTGGATGTCCTCAAAAGAACAAAAGATACAAACTACTGAATCTAGTACTTCAAGAGCTACCCCTTATGGTCCTCCATTTGAAATTGATCCACCAAAATCCTCTTTTCTTGTGAGTATTGAACCTGAGATCACTTCTCCGTTAGCCAGTGAGTGACACAATCGAAACAAAAGCACCTGAGATTTTGTTACCTGGGGTTATTGAGCCTGAGTTTCTTGACTCAGATACATTACAACTTGAGGTTATACAATCTGAGGCACCTCAGTTAAATAAACCTATTACTTCATGCACTTCCTCTGTCTCAGACCCAACCTCAACCCATATATCTTGGCCCCGACGGTGAATAACTTCCACTTTAACCTGTGAGCATTAAGGATATACCTTAAGAAGAACCTCAACCTTCTACTATTGTTCATTTAAGAGGGCTTCAGCTATATCAAGTCCCTCCTCCTCATACTCTAGCACAAGCTCCTTTGTCTGATTCATCTCTTTTCAACTCACCCTTGAGTTTCACGAAACAACCCTCTTTGGGAAATTTGAACGTGACTGGTTCTGCTATGGTTTCTCAGCCTGCATCTGCTACTATGACCGCGACAACCAATGTTGCAGCTTCTTCTATGTTTGCAACATCACTAGAGACGCATTCATATGTTGTCCTGTCCATCCTAACTAGTTACCAATCATTACTTGGTTCCTTTTCTGGTGCAACATATGTGCTCCAAGCCTGAAGGATTGTGCCCGCACATCCCATGCCCTAAAAAGACACTTCAATAGTTCCATCTCTGTACTCATTCCATGAAGCAAAAATAAGTTCGAGTTACACCTTCGTTGGAGTTGTAAAAACACCAAACAATGATGGACTCATCGAACATTATGGGACCGAACCATTTCTTCTCAAGGTTCGCTAAAAATACTCAAAGGCATCCATCTGAAGGATGAACTTATAGATCAAGAATATGCTATCTTCCTCAATCTTGTTAAAAAATAAAGAGGTATTAGTCAGAAATGACTGGGAAATTGGGAAAACATGGTACTTTCACCTATTAAAGGAAACTAATTTCTCTTGAACATGACACTCTTCCACTTCATTTCAGTGGTTGTTGGGTTGGAAAATGTGCTTGTATTTTTGGTTCATCACACCATATCAAAGTATCTGCATTTGGTTTTGGGTCAATGTTGTCAACTCCATTTATTATCACTCATATGTTCAAGAGAATTCCCTCAGTTGCTATCGCTATAATAATCATGAGCCTTCATTCATATCTGTAGTTCATGAATCAATTTCACATCAACATCATTCTGTCTCAAATCTTGATACCTATTTCATGTCATTGATGGGGGGTACATCAAGGCCCTCCTGCGACAGGTCGCTTCCTGTTGACATTAGTTAATTATCTAGGAACTTGACCTAGAAACTCCCTTTGGTACCTTGGGGGTTGCATACATCAATGGAAAGTTTCCTCACTCTTGGAGATAAGTTTTCATCATTTACCTTTGACTGAAAGATTCTATGCGGTGTTCGACTTAAACTCATTCATTCACACCATACAGATTGTACTATGGTACCTTGAGATCCATTAACATGATCGGTGGTTTCTCTCGCATTTGTTAATAGATTACATCATTGGACGGTAATCAGATGGTGTCTACCATGTTTGACTTTAGCTCATTCATTTGCATGGTTATACTCGTATGTTGAACGATCGAGTGAACGAGATACAAGACCTCAGATCTAGTTCCATCCATCCGGGCTACAATTCTAATTTCAATTCAAGATTACAAAGCATGATAGCCATGATCATTCATACAATAATCTAAGCATGGGTCCACTCTCTATCATCAATGGACAAGACTTCTTGATAATTGTACATGTAATGTTGGCTTATATGTTGAGCATGGGTATGCCTCCCTCAGCAAAGATATCATAATGAAAATTTATTGTAACAGATAATTATATTGACCATTTGTTCTTGATCTTGGCTTGTCACAAGGTAAAGCACTTCAATCATCAGTTGACATTTCAGACTTTGTACTTTAGGGGGAAATATGTTATAGGCCATTTTTTCACATATGATCAATATGCCTACAAACTGTATCAATCAACATCTGTGAACATGTTGTCATCATGCACTCACAAATCGCTAAGCATGATCTTTCCAAAAATTCTAAGTTTCTAGGATTAATTACACAAAATCAAATTTTTTAGACACAATGCATCTTTTCCCTTTAGCCACATGCATTCAATGTTGATTGCTCCCTTGTTCACCAACACTGGTCAACAGTAGTTTCTCCTTTCTACGGGTGCACAAATTCTAGAAATTCAGGTAAATTAAAAGAAATTCTGAAGCTTCCTCTTCTAGAAGATTCCAAAGGTTGTTTTCAATATTTATCATGGATAAGAGCTCTAATCCTATCTGATCCTACCTTGGATACTTCACCTCCTATCCATTGAACTCATCCTCCCATCATAAGTGTATCTCAAGCCCATAATGGTGAATCTTAAACTACCATCCTTCTCCTATAAATTTACCGCCATACATAGCATCAAGGTTGGATTTTGGAGATTGATTGTGCCCTTATGTTGCAGCCTTGAACCTAAAGGAGTTCATCTTCATGCATTAGGGTTGATATTGAGGTGTGCTTTGTGTCAAGGAAGAACAAGTCATCTTGGGGAGACATCTACAAGATCAATTACTATTTGTGGTTGTAAACTCTCTCTTGTTTCTATTAATACAAAGAGTACCTTATTTTCCTATATTTGTTGTGTTATGTTTGCAGTCATGTATTTCAATGCCTTGTTGATTCATTGAATAGAGGTGTCAAATTATGCTACTGGGTGGCTTTGGATCCTTTACTTGTTTTAGTCGTGTGTACAGGTTCTAATTATATCATTTGGAGCTACAACTGGAGCTTACAAGCAAGGAGGACGAGAAAGCTTGCTCTAGATTTAAGGTAGGCTTCTTTCTGTTCTCTAACTTATATAAGGAAAACTTTATGCTTTTTGTCTTTTGTTGTTCTAGAACAGTCCACTAAATCTAGGGAATTCACCTTTGTCTGCAATCATAAGTTCTACATAAAAATAATCTTTAAGGCACCATGAGTCAAATGGCCAAGTCTTATGTGCCAAATTTCACTGACATCATTGCTCTACACCTTCTCTGCCTTTGTGCTTAATGCAACACATTCTTCCACATCTAGCTTATATAATTTCTTCACATAAACCCCAATTTCCTTCACTTGTCCTGTGGTTATGTGTCTCAGGAATGTTTTTCCTTTGTTGAAGATCACATCATAACCACGGTATTCCAAAACTACAACAAAGACGATATTTTTCTTTAGGCCCAGAACGAACATGAAATCCTTGAGTCTAAGATGGGAGCCTGACTCCCTATGAAAGGCGGCTGTACCAATCTCGGTTGTGTTGTACCTCCCATCTTCCCCCATCTCAATGTGAATCTGGAGATCTTTCTCCTCCAAGTCACTAAAAAGTCTTTACACCCTGTCATGCTGAAAAGGGAACTTGAGTCCAAGTACCAAATGCTCCCCATCACTATGTTGGTTGTGCATGTGATAAGGGTAAAGTAAAGCTTGAAATTTGAAGCCACAACTTCACCTGCTACTCCTTCTGAGGTATTATTGCTTGCATTTTTACGTGGACACTTCATGACATAGTGCTCAAATTCATGACAATTGAAGCATTTAATTTTGGATAAATCTTTCTTCTTTCCCCCTTGGATGGATTCTGGTTTGGTTATAGATTTCTTCCCTTTTATCTTCTTTCCCTTTCTAAGCAATGCAAAGTTTTCTTCATCCTCTCCCTTAGATGAAGTCCTATCTCTGGTATTCTGCCTTATTTCCTCCTGTACCAAATCAAATCATAATCGTTCCCAATTGAGTATTTTCTCCCTCTCGTTCACTGAATCTTGATAACTATGCTAGCTCTTGGGAAGACCCAGTAGGGATAGGCTTACCAAGTCATCTTCTGAAAAATTAACACCAACCCCACCAAGTTCATCACGACATTGTGTGAACCTACTCATATACTGCGGAATAGTATCATTTTAATGCATCTTGATTTTTCGATGTTTATCCTTGAGCACCAACTTCCTATGGTCACTACTATTATCGAACAACTATGTTAGTTCTTTCACATTGCGAATGGAATTTATTTCTCATGGATATTTGAGACAATTTGATCCTATACTCCCTCCAAGATTATTCTCCTTTCTTTGGATACATCTTTCTTCCACTGAGCAAGGTTTTGTGCATTAGATGCTTGTGGTTTTTCAACATTTGTATTGATGTATTCTAACAAGCCATTGTCATTTAATATTTCTTCCATGTAATCCTTCCATGCTATGAAATAAGAGGTGCCTTCCAAGGAATACTCTAGCCTCGCCCCATTTAAGGTCATCTTCTCATCTCTGAAGAGATACTGCTACACTAAACTACAAATTTGATCGTCTTGAAAAAAAACTTCAAAATTCCTATTCAACTCTGAATCCTGCTCTGATACCATGTAGAAATAATGGTATAGGTTTGTAATTGCTCATTAATTTTTAATCAAAATCACAACACACAAACCTACTCTACCATTTTTCAGAAGTCAATTCATAATTTAGAACAAAAATATCAGGCGTGCAATAATAAAAAACACACATGCACACAATATTTTTCCCGAGGAAAACAATCTTCTAAAAACCCCATGCATGCTTGGATTAATCTGATGAATAGATATGTATTACAATTGCTTTGCTCAATTGAGCATACCTTGCAAGTGAATAACCTATCTATCTGCTCACTGATAATCTCTGACACACTTCATTTTTTTCCTGTGCTTGAGCCCCTCTTTCCTAACACAATTCCTTGAGAAATTAGGCCCTATTATTTAGGAATTTCTCCAAAATGGATTACACAATTTCCAAGGTTAATCATCGGATTGCATGCAATGCCTATACACTCAAGCCTAGTCTACAACTGATGTTACACTCCCTTGGAATCTCCACCACAACTAAGGACCTCAAATTCTCTGCATGTACTAGCTATTTTAGGTTAATTGATCAGTTAATTGGATGATCACTGAGTTTGACTGAAGTCATACAATATAATTGACCTTCCACTAGTTCCTCCAACAGTTGGAACTAGTTTAACTGAAAACAACTTGAGATAACTGACTTTGATTGCAACAAATTAGAAATCACATATACTTAACTGCACTATAACTCCTCCAACTTGAATTTACTGAGTAAACTGGGTGACGTAAGCAATGTCATGCCATGTACCTACATCCAAGTTATATGTTGTTGTGGAAATTTAAATTTTCTCAATTTAATCAAGGCAAAATCGAATTGAGAATTTCTTGTTGCATTTTCAACACATTCAAGCCATATAATGCCTTCTCCAGTCTGCAAATGTGAGTTTCTTCACTATGGGTATCAAAACCTTGTGATTACTCAATATATAATTCTTCGTCTATAGTTAAATTCAAGAATTTTATTTTGACATCCATTTGATGGATATTCCATCCCATAGTGGCAGCTAAAGAAAATAAATATCTAATATTAGTTTACATAGATGTAGGAGAAAAAGTTTATTTGTATTCAACCACTTCCTTTTGAGAGAAACCTCTAGCTACAAATCTTGCCTTGTATTTATTGAGGCTTCCATCTATCGCACATTTGATTTTGTAAATCCATTTAGAAGTGACAATTGATTTGTCACTAGGTCTAGGAACTATTTCCTAGACTCCATTCTTCATGATAGATTGGTATTCTTCTTGCATGTCTTTCTTCCATTCTGCTTGTTTAGTGGCTTGTTCATAGGTGGAGGGTTCTTCTTTAATCAATTTTGTTATATATGTTCCATACCCAAAATATCTTTTAGGACTTTTGCTTTCTTTGAATGTCCCTTTTTCTTCTCCATGACATTCAACTCCTTGTAGAGTTTCTCTTAATGGCCTCTTATGATTTTCTGGAATGATATTTTATTGAATAGGTTTACTTGGTCCTTCGTGTTCTTGATTTATTGTAGGCACTTCATTATTTTCATGATCTTATTCTTCTTCAAAGAGGGGTAATTATTCTTCATCAGAGTCAACGGGAATGTCCTTGGACCTTTTGTATGCAATGTTTTCATTGAAAATGACATCTATACTAACTTCAATATGATAGTCTTCCTTAATATAGATTCTATAGGCCTTAAATGACAAGCTATATCCGTTGGCAGAGTCCAACTTCTTTCTCTTGTCTTTTAGAATGTGAATGTAAATGGGACATCCAAAGATTCAAAGATGATTTACATTAGGATTCCTTCATGAAAAATATTCTTCCAGAGTCATGTTTTCGAGAATTATATGAGGGTTCCTCTTTTAGATGTAGATTGTTGTCACTATTGCTTCTCCCCATAAGAATTTATGAATATATTGATCATGGAGCATGGCTCTAACACATTCTTCAATTGTTCTATTATTTCTTTTAGCCACTCCATTTTGTTAAGGATTATAGGGAACTATGAACTCCCTCTTAATACTTTCTTCCTTGCAAAAATCTATGAGTTCCCTGGAAGTGTATTCCCCACCGTTATTGGATCTTAGAGTGTTTATTTTCCTTTCTGTTAGGATCTCCACTTCTACCTTGAATTCTTGGAATTTATCAAAAAATTCATCCTTATATTTGAGGAGATAAATGCATGTTTTTCTTGAATGATCATCAATAAATGTCACATAATATTAATGACCTCCAAGAGATTTTTCAACCACTGGTCCACATACATCTAAATGAATGAGGTCTAATATCTCTTTTGACCTCGTATCAATGTTTGTAATTGGCTTCTTCACATTTTTTCCTAGAGCACATCCCTTGTATACATCTTCATCGTCTTGTTTTAAATTGGGGATGCCTTTTACCATATTACTTAGAGAGGGTATAATTTTATACTGAAGATGGTCATACCTTCTATGCCAAAGTTCAGAAGGGCTAAAGTCTAAATGTACAAGAGCTTGAGAAAGAGGTGTTACTATTCTATACAGCCTCCCCTCACGAATCCCAATAACCTTATATTTATCAATGTTGGAACCCTTTCCCCAAACAAGAACTTTTCCATCTATGAAAGCAATTATGTCTCCTTTATCCTTTAGACAAGAAATGGAAAGTAAATTTTTCTTCAAACCTGGAATGAATAGTATGTTGTTGATATGAATGTTTCCACCACCTTATAGCTTCAAATATGTATACCTAATGTCTTTGACTGGATAAGCTTTCTTATCTCCAAGCTCTACTTCATGAGAGGTGTTTTTTTTATAAGGTTTGTAGTCGACCACATTCTCCCATCATGTGTCTTGAGGCTGCACTATCAATTATCCATATTTCCTCATCATCAAAATAACTTTGATAGAGGAGAATAATCCTTTATCCATGATCCAGGTGGATATTAGTGGCCACTTCATCAGTTTCCTTAATTATAGCACAATTTACTATTTTTAGCAGTTTTTCGAGTCCTGGAGTTCCGAAGTTGTTTTTCCCCCTAAACGATGTGTTTTAGAGGTTCGTTGCAAATATTGTAGAACTCAG
Source organism: Pinus taeda (assembly GCA_000404065.3). Lineage (NCBI taxonomy): Eukaryota > Viridiplantae > Streptophyta > Pinopsida > Pinales > Pinaceae > Pinus > Pinus taeda. Next base: position 13,079 of record APFE030589551.1, on the reverse strand, counting down.
AGAGACCTTTCTAACATGGTATCATACACACCAAACGAATATCATATGACCAAGTTACGACCCCAGGAAGTTGGCTTCCCAACTAACCCCAACGAGGCCCACAAACTCTTGGCGTTCCATCTCCTAGGGTTAGGGTTTTGGTTGTCTAGGGTTTCCCTTTGTTGTTCAATAATAAAAAGGCCCTTGAGCCTCATTGTAACACAATTCAAAGGCATGTAGCTGCCACATCTCTTCTCATGGATAAGCTACCATCGCTCAAGCTAGTTGATTTCCATTTTGTCTGTAAGCATCTTTCAGTTCTTTGATATTAACAAAATGAAGATTTATTTATGTTGCATCTTTGTGTTTATGTTTATGTCTGTATTATGTTTCATTCATGCATAAGTCCATATCAATCCATGATACCTATTATATAGTCTTGATATGAACTTGAACACACAATTCTTGGTAGATATCAATAAGTCTTCAATAGCCTTGATTCCTTGTTTCATATAATTAGCCGTTGAAGATAGTTGTTTCAAGGAATACTTCGAGGGAGTCTTCAAGTAGATGGCCAGCGAATTGATCTTCAAAGTGCCCTTCTTGAACCTTAGCTATGACACCATGTTGAGAAATCAATGAAGATGGAAATTAAGGTTTCGATTCCTCTTTTTTTAATAATTACTTGTGACTATATGTTGTCATTCAACTCTTTATTATTATCTCTTCTTTCATCAAGAAATTACCAATTCAAAATGTATGAATATCACAAGAACAAAATACACAAGGTATAGGCTCTCAATCAACAAAAAACCCCTCTCTTAGGGGAAAAACCAGTCAAACTCTTCTCTATGTAGAACCAAATCAAAATGAGACAACCAAGACTCCAAAGAACTTCCACCAATCACCAAGTCAACCCTCCAAAGTATCTTCTTCAAAAGGAGTCAAAGTTTATCCAAATCAACAAAGGTTAAAGTGTCTTCTTTTTGCAATTTTCAAGGTCTCAACCTCTGACTTCAGTCCTACAACTCTCAGCCTGTAATTTCATATTGTAGCAGTAGAAGAAACCCTAGAAAAATTTCATGTGTGAGCTAAATTAGATCTAAAATCAATCTTCTTCTCCTTTTCTTGAATTCTCTTGTTTTCTCCTTGACTTAGCTTGTCCCTTTCTTCTGTTTTGAGATGTAGATAAAACTTAATTGATATGGATTTCCAAAGAAGTCGAACTCTCCTCTTATATATACTCGACTTGGGTGGTCAAACAAGCCTATTCTAGGTCGACTTCACTGGTAGGGCCAACTCGATGTTGGGAGTCCAAAAATAACACTTCAAAAAAACAATTTTAATGTTTCTTTCTTGATATAATGTGCCCATAAGGGTCTTATACATATGACAAGGACTATATTGACTCAATAAACCCTAGATCTTGAAGAACATGGTTGACCTAAGTAAAAAAAGAAATAGAGCGTGAAACCCATGCTTTCAAAATTACATTTTCTCTTTCTTTTTCTTTTAAAATAAATATATAATTGTACAAGTACAATAATAATTATTAATATCGAGTATAGTTACATTTCTCAATAGATATCACCCTTTCCCTTTAGGATAAATATGGCCACTCTTTCCTTCATGTTCTCAGAGTAATTATGAACCCTAAAATACTTCTTAATTCCTAGAAAACATGTCTTTACTTCCTCGACCATCTTCACCTCTCCATAAAATGTAGGAGGCCTCGCCTTCTTAAATTTTTGCAGCATGAAATATTTCTCCTTCCTTTTTAACTAATAATACTTTTTAGTGGCAACACTAGACCACTGTTCATGATTGTATGTCCTCCTCTTTGGATTACTTAGAGGATTTCCACCTATCACCATATCCTTGATATCCTAGCTTTCCTACCTATACCTTTTCTTGGACTTGTTTCCTTTTGCACCATCAATCCTCAACTCTTGTTTCCAAAGTGCATGGCACCTATTTCATGCTAGTTTTTTATTTGCATACTTGATAGGATTTGTGGTATGATTGCATTCACTTATGCATGTTTCTCCTAAGCTCTGGCAATCTTCTCATTTAAGAAAAATCTTTCGGAAAAATCACATTGACAACTTAGAGTCAACGGGTTTCGAGCCTCTACTAAGGTTCATCATCAAAACAAAGATGGAGAGCAAGATCCAACACATTAAATATTTATAGTAGAGATACAATGGTAAAAAAAATTAACAGACACTAAGTTAAATACTATAATATTAAGACTAGAACGTTATAGGATTCTAGAATTAATTAAAATAAACAATTTATAATTGAATGAATGAATAATCTAACTTTTAACTATTCCTAATCTTATTTAATAAATTATTTCTATTTTTAATTATCTAATATTATTTATATTATTATTTTAAATATAGTTAGGAATATATATAGCTAGCTATATATAACTATATATATTCCTAAACTATTATTAAAAATAATACGTAATTAATATAATAATTAAAAACAGAAATTAATTTATATTAAATAAGATTAGGAATAGTTAAAAGTTAGATTATTAATTCATTCAATTATAAATTGTTTATTTTAATTAATTCTAGAATCCTATAACGTTCTAGTCTTAATATTATAGTATTTAACTTAGTGTTTGTTAAAACATTTATCATTGAATCTCTACTATAAATATTTGATGTGTTGGATCTTGCTCTCCATCTTTGTCCTAATGATGAACCTCAGTAGAGGTTCGAAACGCGTTGACCCTAAGTTGTCAATGTGATTTTTCCATAAGATTTTTCTTAAATCATGAATCACATAAACCTTCAATCTGAAATTTTCTCATTGTCAGCCTTGTAGCTCCTTAAAACAGCTCTTAGAATTCTACGTGTATCCATCAAATCAAGGAACCTTGTTCTCTCCCTTTCTCCACCGACTCCTCTTCATGTCCATGTTGCGATCTATCAGTGCTATACTACATAATTCTACTACTCATTCTTTTTACTCTTTATTGTTTCCTTTAGTGCCTTCTTATGTGTTGTCGATCATATACACAACTATTAGTAAACCAAAATACAAGTGATTATTTTTACCATCACCTTGGCTCAACTGTATTAAGGTTATTGAATAGTGGATATTTGAAACACCAATTATCAAATTAGCATGCTTGTTAGAAAATAATAATCATATCAAAATCAATGCTTACATGCAATATATAGTCCATAATAAAATGTTATATGCAACACACAACAACAATCAATGTAATTGCTACATTATTTGATAGAGTGTTAAGGTTCATCCTCCTAGGTCCCTTTAGCCCAAGTGTTGAACTCGAGATTTATGTTCCCACATTGTAATAGAACTCCAAATCTATTAATATTTGAGCCCATTCAAGTCCAATTTTGAACCACACTCTGATACCACATTGTAACTGTCCCTCCCACCCCTTAGCTCCCACTAGGGCAAATGAAATGTGTTACTTTTATTTAACCCAACTCCCACTACCTCATCATGAAAATGGAGTTACAAAATTCCTATTTTCCCAAAATGAGTAGAAATGACTTTCGACGACACCATCACATTTAGCTCATCAAGAGATTTCCATCAATTTATTTTTTTATCTGATTTGATTCTCGAATCAAAAGATATGCCAATTTAAAGTTTCACCACTTAAAACTCTGCCACTTAGGCAAAACATTCCAAGTTACATCCATGTGGCACCCGCGTGGTAACCCCAAATCTCTCCAGTGTTAGCATGTACAAGTTTCATACCAACTAGTTTTTCCACATTATCTCTCTTACAGACCCCACCAAGTTGGCCCCTAACATGCAAATGCCATAAGTTGAGTTATATATGGTTCATCAAAAGTTCGAGAACACAACATGTTTTCATTTGCCAGAAAATCCAGACTAACCTTTGCTCATGCACTAGTATGGGCTTGGCCCACATCCGACCTCCCAAAATCACAAGCATGCATGCACCTCAAATGCTCTGAACTTCCAAACTAACTCTTGTCCAAACTACTTTTCATTGCAAGGGCCCCACCTCATATTTCTATTTAGTTTGATCTATGATGGATTCCGACCCCGCACTCCACTGAACATTAACTCCAAAGGGCCCACTTCGAATATATGATATCTAGTCCATTTATCACCTACACCAACTAAGTTTGGCCTAGTCTGGAATCTGGCCTTGTGGAGATGTAACACTTCACCATTTCTACCAAGTGCCCAAACTCCTGGACCTTTCCAGACTCCAAAATGATTCTTTGGGTTTTATTTTAACTGTCTAGGGAATTAACCAAGTGTTCTAAGAGAACTCAATTCATCCAAGAACTTGCACCATTACCAGAATTTCATGTTCATGCATTAACATCAATTCCAACCTCGACCAAATACTATCGTAAATATATACCTACCTTTTGCACAAGCATTTAGTCAATCCAAACCGTTGCTACTATGATCTATAATTCTGAATACAACAACACCAAACCTTTCAAATAGGTCCCGAACACTCCTCTCACTCCTATCAACATACTTAGGAATAAATGCACTTTATCATTCATTAATATGAAACTAAAGAAAACAATAATCAATTGCACAAAACAAGGACCCATGTCATCTAAGATAAGGCACATACAGTCCCTTTGACAACAAAACTTTGTAACATTCAAACACATATATCATCTAGTAAGTATAGTGGTTAAAGCATGGAATTTCCCACACACCATGCAATTTAACTAGATTCTTAAATAGTCAATGATACTCATACAAATAACTCTATAAATCAGGTAGTATATCAACATACACAGGAACCTACAAATCCCTAATATCATGAGACAATCAGGAAACACATCTCATTGAAACCACATTCAAGAATACACATTCCTTTATTAACAGTGGTAATACACTCATTTTTATTTAGTAAAAATATCCAATATTCAAGTGCAACAAGTATGAAAGTAGACACTTATCTTATTATCTTGAAATGATTGGAAACTGAGGGAGGGACTTCAACTCTCCACCCAACAATAGGCCAATTGCACTACACTCGTTCTTGCAGTTGACCATCCCCGAGAGAGATTTTAAGTATGTGGAGGTAAGTGCTCAAGAGTATTCACATCAATACCAGTCAACCAAATAAAAAGGAAGAGAAACCCACTATATAGGTGGTTTATCAACTACCTCCCACAGTAAACATCACAATGGTTCTTAATTCAACTAAAGTCAAGTCACAGTCCAATAGGGAGAAGGGCCCATTGTCAAGGTGGTGTATCAACTGCCTCCAACAATAAGCACCACAGTGACCTCTATCCCAATAGAAACTAATCACAGGGAATTACCCAAGGCTCAATGCAATATCATTCAGTTCTAGGAGATTGAACACATCACGTGGGTGGTTTATCGATGGTCCCTCTCAGCAAGCACTGCAGGAGTCAAGAGCCCATTATCCAGGTGGTTTATCAGCTTACTAAACAAGAAAACAATGGTTTACCAACCCCAAGGCAAGAGCTTAGAACTTGGTGGTTTATCATCTCATTTTAGCAAGCACCTGGATGTCTCAACCTGATAGTGGCTTATTAGCTCACCTCTAGTAAGCACCCCAATGGTTTATCATCCATAAGGCAAGCACTGGATGATTCAACTCCACTGAACTCTCACGGTCCAACTAAATTAATAGGCATACACATAAGCGTTTAACACATACAGGGAATACCATCCCTAAGAACATAACACGTAAAAGAAGTATATTCTCCATAGTATATTTATGTCTACTACCCCGACTTGAGATTTTCATTCTCTTGCATTGTTCACCACCATGTAGTTACTCATACACATACACTTGTTCTTGTCTGAACTAAACTCTACCCTTGTTTGTTTCTCCCCATTGGGACTTCTTTCCACATCCTTCTCTTTCTTGTTGACCATTCCCACACAATCCACAAGAACATGATTGTATGTCTAAGATTGCATGTTCATCCTACGCTCATGAAGTCCATGCCTCCATTCATTTCTTACACCAACAATTCCATAAATTCATCAGGAAGATAGGTGGTGAAATAAATGCAGTGGCTCTGGTTAACAAGCAACTCCTACTCCTTCAGACCTTAGAATTTGTGTCCCCTTCTCTCAACGAGTCAATATTTACATTTTCAGATTATTTACATGAATTACAATTCATAATCATTTTTACAAGAGGCATTAACAAAAAGGGTTGTCACACATATCCTCTTCTCACTTCCTTCCCATAACCCAAGGAGGCTAAGCTTTTGCATCTACTAGCTTATGAATGCCTAAAGAATGAATAGTCCACAAAATACCATATGAAATTCCATAATCATATCTTTCTCCCACCCAAGGGTCCTCTCAAATACGGATTTTGGACCCATATCCAATTGTTCAAGCCACCTAAGGCCCTACTAATGGGAATGAAGTTACCAAATCCTTCCATACTATTGACTACCTCTCTTCAATGTGTCTTGGAATACTACTTTGTTTGTTGCAAACCATATTTTATAGCACACATACCTTGGGAAAGTCATTCATATCCTTCTTAATAGGGGTTTTCCTTTAAATGTATGAAGATAATACTTACGCTAAGACTCTAATATCTAAAGGATTGATTATGGCCATTTTACTTGATTTGAAAGCCCCTACATGACATGATCCCTAACCTTTTTAAAGAACTCACATTTTATGAACAAGTGCATTATTGTTTCATTATTGAAGTGGCAAAGATCATAACTTGATTGGCCTTGAATCCCTATTTTTGATATGTTTTTTTCTATTAGGAATTTTTTATGTGCAAGTGTCCAACAAAATATGTTTTTTTGGGGGATACCATCTGGATTCCAGATGTGATAAAAAATGCGAGAATGTGGAGGATGACTAGTAAGAAAGGTCTGAGGCTCATAAACCATTTTGACAGAGTATGAAGCATTCCCCCAACCCCTGACATCTTCAACCTACTTTGAGATGGGGGTACAACTGGTCAAATTCAAGAGTAAATAAAATGAAAGGTGCAAGAGTTGTGGTGATATAAAATTTAAATTCCATCAAAACCATCCACCATCCTGATTCCAATTGGAAAAAAAAATACAGAGAATGTTTCTTTGCTCGATCAAACCAAGGTCTAAGAGGGGAAAATGATGGAATTTTCTTTGATGGAAGATTTATCACTTAAATGTCCTTCCAAGGATTAATATTATTTCCAATTTTTCAGATATAGGTAAGTTAGGGTTGTAAGAGTGAGATTGTAGCTAACATTAGACTAAGATCCACCTTTGGGAGTGGAAGTTTGGTCCAAATAACACCACCTTTATCTAAATGAATACTTCAAGTATATTTCTTGTTTCCACTAGTCATTTATTTTTTGTTAGTCTCCATAATATTTTCCCTCCTAGAGAAAGATTCACAAGTGATGGACCTTTCGCACCTAGGTTGCCATGATTTAAAGGAATTTTCACAATATATTAATTGACCAAATGATATATTTTAGTGTTTGTTTTGCCACCTTTCCAAAGGAATTTCCTTATTTCCTATGCAATGTCATTTCATGCACCCATTGGAGTTAAAGCCACTGAGAACTGAAAAATATGAAAATAAGATAATATAACCTTTAGGGGGGACTAATCTCCTAGTTAGATTAAGACATTGGGCTACCCATTTGGGGAGCTTTGATTTTATTTTTTCTAGGACTAGATGCTAGTAGGGATGTGGGAAATGATTTAAGTTATCTGGGATGCATAAATACCTAAATGAGGTCCACTCCTCGTGAATTGGGATATGAAATTTTCTCTAAATTGTTGTTTTTCTACTACTATTGGTGTTCTAGGCGAGTAGTGGGATGTTTATTTATATATCAAACCTCATGAAGTTTAAACAAATTGGTCCAAAATTTTGTTGAATCTTGCTACTCTAATTGCATAAGCTCCTCTGACCAGAAGAGTATCATATGTGAATTGTGCATGTTTGACCTCTTTCACCCCCCTTAACAATTCATAGTCTAGTTTCCTACTAAGAGAGTCATCTAGAAGAATATATAAGAGAGGAGATCATGGACATCCTTTCCTGAGACCTCAAGATGCCTTGAAGAAACCTATTGATCTGCCATTCACCAATGTAGAAATCTAGGGGAGTTGATGCATGCCAATATCTAGACAATAAATTTAGGACTAAAACTGAATCTCAAGAGGACAACAAAGAGAAAGTTATGGCAAACTTGTTCAAGGTTATTTTCCATGTCCAATTTGATTATCATTCTTTTTCCTCGTCTCACTCTACTAGGCTGTATTTCCTCTTATACTAGAATGATATTTTCTATAATATGCCTTTTTTGTATAAATTCACCATGGTTTTATGAAATTAATTTCAAAAGGAAAGGATTTGTGCTACTTGTAATGATCTTGTATGAGACATTACCGAGAGAGATGGGGAAAAATATATTAAAAAGAGGAAGGATTGATCTCCTTTGGAACCAAATCTAAGCAAGTTGATTTTATCCCGTTCCCCATCTTTGAAGACTCATGAACATAAGAGATCAATTTGTAAAAGTGGGAAGAGAACCCATCGGGGCCTATGGCTTTATCAAGGTCGAATGATTCAATGGATTCCTAGACTTCATTAATTGTGATTAACTATGCTAGTTTGTCATCATCCTCTTGGATGAAAAGGTGGGGAATATGATCCAGCATGCTTTCGCTAGCTTCCACAACTTTTGATGGTTAGTCTTTGTATATATTTGCATAGTGAACCAATGTTTCCTCTTTAATCTAATTATAGGAATACGACATCTCTCCATCATCTAATGTTATCTTACTTACATTATTCCTCTAAATAAATTGCTTGGTATCCTTATGGAAGAATCAAGTATTTTTGTCCCTTTCCTTCAGCCATATACTTCGTGATTTAAGGAGCCAAATTTCTTCTTCATTTCTTAGTTCCCTTTGGATATTTTGATAAATTAAATTTTCCTCCTTGAGGAGTATGTGAGATACATGGAGATAATCAAGTGGCTCCTAAATTTCTCCCAACTACTACTTGAGGGACAATATGGACAATTATTATTTTTCTTGTTTGGCCCTAATATAGATTTTAAGTGCATGTTTGACCTTCTCAATGTTTTTCTCCCAAATATAAAATGAAAATCCATCTATCCATCGATTTTGTGCACTTGAAACTATTTCAATAATTTAGCGTCCTAAGTCCAGATAATGCTACAATGAACATGAAGCAAAGCGTAATTTTAGGTGAGGAGAAAGAGAGAGCTATTGGGCAGTGATTGGATCTTAACCATGTTAAGATTTGTGATAGAGGGGTGACATTTTCTTCCATGAGGGAGTTATGGACTAAAAATTGATCAAGTCTATCCATAATATGTTTGAGCCCTAGGCATCCATTGGACTAGGTAAATTTTCCTCTAACTAGTTTTAGGTCTACTATGTCCAAGGAGTAAGAGAAGTCTTCCATTTTATCTTTGAAAGGGTATCTAAAAAAAGAGCCTTATTTTTCTTCCCAAGCATGCAAGGTGGTATTTAAATCCCTTGCAAATATATTGTTAGGCTCCCAAAACGTGTCTTTCAAGTTCAATAAAGAGAACCCACATGCGAATTTGTTAGGTTAAGCATTAGGCATGTATACATTAATGAAATTGTAGATCTTATCTATGAAAATATGGAGAAGACTTACAATTATCCAATGCGCAAAAGATTATTCCTGAATGAGTTGGAAATGGGTTGTGGATATGTTGATGGCCAAAATTGACCATAATAAGCATTGGGGATATCACCCGTCCATGACCCCAATTAGGCCCTTATCCGTTTGGGATGGTGATTCTGCCTAGTTGAATGGGTTCCAGTTACCCCTCACTTTCCTTGTTGATTTTTGAATCTATTCTAAGATATAGACATAAAAAGTAAATCTAAATATATCTCGATCAGGGAAAGATATAGATCTCCTCCCAATCAAGAACATGATACTAAAATCTAGACCAACTTGAATTCAAAATAAAACGGAGTTAACAAATCATAGAAATAGTTTTAGGATCTATTACTTGTTCAAACGAATATGCACAAACAATTATCTGACAAATATTTATCACATCTTTGGTGTACATGTATATAAATTCAAATGGAAATACATTCAAGGCAATAGGTCATGCCAAAATACAGGAATAGTCCAAATAGAATGACAAGAATAACACAAAACTAGTATAGCATTAAGCTATAGATAGCTAGTAACTTAATGCATAAAAACTTGCTCAAATGGAACAATCAACCCTAAATTCATCTCTGCCCAACCCTATAACAGAGGTTGGCATTGATTTAAAAAAAACATGATTTACTCTATTCAAACAATAGTGTTGGAAAAGGAAATCATACCCATAAAAATACAAAATTAATAAGAATTGAATGATCTCTTTATTAAGTCTCCAAAAAGGAGGTATTTCTATAAATGGTTATAAAAATAAAGAGTTCTCTCTTCGCTGACCCAATATATAACCAATTTACAACAAAATTAGTCTATTACAATAGTGAAAAAAGACTTCTTTTTGCAGAGAATTGGAATCTCTGGCTTGTCTCAAAGCTCATTTTTATAATTTACAAATCAAAATCCCAAAAAGGAGTTTATTCCAAGACAATTTTGATCTATACTTTTGGAGCTAAGAATATCCCTCGTTTCTCTTTTGTTGCTCAAATTCAATTCCTTTGAAGCTCCAGATCATTATTCTTCTCAATAAACTATGCAAAATAATCATAAAAATATAATTTAAAACATATAAAATTTGTACACAAAAGCCAAATCCCAAATTTGTCAAAAACAAACTAACAAATTAAAATTCAATTAATAAAATAATAAAACAAAATTCATGTTTTCCATTGCTTTTTGTTGAGATTTCTTTGGAAAATGAATAATCATAAATGGATCAGCAACAACAAAACCTTCTCTCGCAAATGAGATTCCAAAAACAAACTCCAGAAAATAATTTCCTTGGTTGCAAAATTCAACAACCTTATTTTATGAAATATAATTATATATATTATATATATATATATATATATATATATATTATATATATATATATATTATATATATATATATTTATTTATTTATTTATTTATTTAGTAATTAAATAGTCAAGATTGGTAAAAATAACACTACCATATTATTCTCACTCGGTTAATCTCTCCAACGAGCTCCCATTGCTTGATTTGGTGCAATATATCTCGAGGTATGAGTTTCAGTCCTCAACTGCTGATTTCTATAATGTAGGTGGGGGAGCGATGGAATAAAAAGTGGATTCATGATTAGCAGAATAAAGAGCAGTGACCAATGACAATTAGGAGGAGCAGTATCTACGATTAGAATGAAGAAGGTATCGAGACAAATAGCAATCAGTAAAACAAGGAGGCAGAGGTGATTATTCAAGGATGAAGAATGAAAATGAGGGGGACTGGCGCTACAGGAGGCACAAGAAGCAAGAACTGAGGAGCAGTTGTGAAAGAGAAAGATCTCAAAGGTTACTGAAAATTCTCTAATAAACAAGAAGGCAGGGAGACGAGGCCTTACCATCCTAATACTGAGATGCGGAAGGGGAAGAGGATTTATGGGAAGTGGGCCACAAGAGGGGAAGGACAAGTTCACGCGGTGAAGGGGGGAGGGATCATGGAGATCACAAGGGTGACCAGATATCGAGAGAGAAGAGAAGGTTGTAGGATTAAGAGGCAAGAAATTCGATGAAAGTAAATTGACAGCATCGAGATTGTATTGGATCTTGTCAGGATACTCCTTGAAGTTGCCGCAGGGGTCAAAATTGGGAGGACTATCAGAAATCATGAGAAAAATCAGGGAAGGTGTTGATAATGATCCACATTGTTGCAAAGGATGTTCCCTTTAGTTCTGTTGCACGCTTGACTGGCAAATTTATCTGCTTCTTTGTTGATGGCGCAGAGAATATGGAAGAATTGAAGGTCCCAATTTTGGCGAATTAAGCCTTGACATCTGCTTATAGTTTGTGGAATGAAAATATTGGAGGCTTTACGCTTGTTGTTCATAAGGCTACTAATGACAGCAGAGTCTCCAAAAACCATCGCATTCCTGATACCAAGTTTTTGGAGCTAGATAAGGCCTTAATAGAGTGCCAGCGCTTCTGCTCTATTATTATATAGATTTCCCAATCCCCACTCAAAGAATACTATGGGATCTCCATTGGGGTTATAAATTACTCCCCCTGCCCCTGCCACTCCCGGATTTGATTTGGAGGCTCCATCGAAGAAGAGGGAGTAAGAGTTGTTGTTCCGAAGCCATTCTATAAATTCATCCTGTTTAACTCCGATTTTCCAACTATGACTAGGAATGCTAGAATGATTGTTGTAGATGTTTGTTGTTGGAAGGCCCTTGCTGTTGTCTATCAAGTTGCTGAAAAAGTCTCTTTCTTCTACACAAAGGCTGGTAGTATCAATTTTCTTTGTGTTCTTAGCAGCAATGGTTTTTATCGCTAGAATTTTAGCTTTGCTACATAATTGCCTAGTAAAGGTCTCCTGATCTCTAAAAATCTTGCAATTCCTAGCAAGCCGGATTTTACATAGGATGGCATAGGGGAGAGCATCCCACACCCTCTTAGCGATGTTGTTTTTCTTGTGCTGCCAGGGGTAGCTCTTCTTCCATTTGTTTAAGTTCTCACCAATGGAATACTGAGAGTTACAGGTGAGAGGGCCAATAGGGGAGATACCATTCCAACAAGAGATTGCAAAGGGGCATGAAATGAATAGGTGTTGGATAGTTTCTTCTGCCCCTTGACAATTTGGGCATCGGGAGGGCCCAACAATACCCCTCTTTTGCAAATTGTCTAAGGCAAGGATTTTCCCTTTTAGGAGGGTCCATATGAAAAATTTTACTTTGGGTATGTCCTCAAACTTCCAAACGGTTTTCCAATACATCCAAGGAGGAGCAAGATAGTCCCTACTACACAAATAATGATGACCAACTTGAATTGAGTAACTAGAACCTGTGGGGTCCCATCAGAAGCCATCAATGCCATCTTTATTGGAGCAATGTTGTGAAGATGGATCTGAAGACTATCAATGCTGTCTTTGAGGTTTCTAGGGATGGGAGGGAGG
>APFE030589546.1:391667-470892 GCA_000404065.3 Pinus taeda | reverse complement strand
TTACAATGATTCTGTACTGGTGCAGTCCTTTACCAATATGCAGGCTGCTACCTGCAGAGAGCTACAACCCTCTCTCGTTTTCCAGCTTCTCCTGGAAGGGAGCTACAACCCTCTTAGTTCTTGTACTAGTTGAGATACTAGTACGCAGGCTGCTACCTGCAGAAAACTACAACCTTCTCTTCCTTCCAGGGACCACGTTTCTTAAATTTTCAGACTACATCCACAAATAACATCAATCAAACATCAAGAATTCCTGCATCAACCAATCACCTTTTCACCAATCAAAACTGAATCAAAATAAACACTTCTCTGACGACTGTACCCAGATCATAATAACAGTAATCACACCCCACTTCTGAACCTAGAACACTGTAGCAATAACCAGAAGTAGCTAAAACATAAATCAAGAGATGTACGCTACTTCACTATTCAGAAACCTGCGTACAAATCTATAAATTCATTCTTTCAAACATTCAGATATTAGTTAACCCAGATTATCATTATAGATCAAGCGTGCGCCACATATCACAGATCAAAATCATATAGAGATACCACTATTCCAGCCTTAAGATTTTGAACCATCAATAGAACTTATCCTTCTCCTTGCGCTCAGATTCCTTCTTCATTCAGATCCAGATCTGCACCATAACCCAATCACAGTATTCTAGATCTAGCACTTTATCAGATTTTCAATAATTCAGAAGATGCCTTGCTAAATGATCTCCTTCCTCTTTTATAGCCTTAAGCCATTCACAATACCACGGACCAAAAACCATAACAATTCAATACTTGGGATTAGCACTTTTGGATGCAATACCACGGACCATAGGATCAAAAACTATCGAACTAATACCATGAACCAACCATAAGATTTCCCATGTGCATGCGCTTTTCTCTGCATGAAAGTGAGTGAACTTTTCTCTGCATGAAAGGAACGTTTCTCTGCATGAAAGTGTGTGAACTTTTCTCTTCATGAAAGGAACTTTTCTCTGCATGAAAGTGCGTGAACTTTTCTCTGCATGAAAGTGCGTGAACTTTTCTCTGCATGAAAGGAACTTTTTTTTTGCATGAAAGTGAGTGAACTTTTCTCTGCATGAAAGTCCGTGAACCAAAAAATAACTTTGTTGCACTATAATTTATCATCTGAGATTAGTGGGTTGCCATCGAGTACAACATATGTATCATAATGCCAACACTTTCTCCCTTGCTAAAACCATGATACCCCCGTGCCCTTTGCCATTCCCTGTTACCTTGTTCCACAGTGCCATCTTCCAGTATCCTTCAAATAGAGGTGTCTTGCACCCTTCATGCTCATGTGTTTCTATGAGGCAAATTATGTCTCTATCTTCCGCAATAGGCCCTATCCCAAGTCCTCGTCTCCATGGGTAACCTCTGCAGTTCCAACAACACTAATCTTAAGGAAACCTGGGTATGACTTGATTGCTATTTATTTTGACATGTAAGACTCACATTTGAGTTTTTGTCCCTGCTTTCCCATACTGACCTTGCTTCCTGATTTACTGTTGAAGAGTTCGTTGCCTCTTCTTTATTACCATCTTGCTGCTCTGTTTTGGAAGGAGGTCCATGTCGCGCTATCACAGCTTTTCCTTTATAAATCCATGCTCTCTTGCTACCCTAACCTTTAACATTTCCTCCCTTCTTTCCTCCTGTTGTTTTACAATTAAATCTTCTTCCAAGAAAAAACGAGAGCCCCTCAGGAGATGTTTCTTGCTTAGAATGATATATATATCATGCAAGCTAGGCATGATGAATTTTATGGGCCTGGCTCTCTCCCCGTTAAACTTACCCACCCTCCATGCTTGGCATATTTGTCCTTGCCATAGCAGCTTGTCTTTCAAGAAGTCTTTTGCAAGGTCAAGCGTACATTCATTTTTCCTATAGTCTTTCACCCCTTTAATAATTGTGTTTGCTGCCCTATTTTGTCTTTCCTTGCCTTCTCTATCTTGCATGTTGTCAACCTAAATGTTTGTTTCTCCTTCCTTATTAACAAAATTGCTAATAACTTGAGCCCAAGTTTTGGAAACTTTGGTGGAATCTCCTTTCCTTTCTTCTCTTGCTTTCTCTTTATGGTTGTCTATTTGGGCAATCATTTTCCCTTTATCCTGGGATGATTTCGCATTCACCACCTCTGTACTTTCCACTACAAATTTCTTTATGTTTTGCACATCCGCCTTCATGCGTTGCCATTCTATCTTCCCTATCAAGAGAGCTTCCTGTAGCAATGCCACTTGTTCTTTTAAAACTTTATTGCTTTCTACTAAAGCCTTGTTCTCAACTATTATTATATGAATTTTATGATCTCTTTCCTACTCTTTAACTTCTAAAACCTCCAACCTTTGTTTTGCATTTAACAATTCTTTCACATAAAGATCAGATGACCAGGTGAGAGGTGTGGATGTGGGACTATATAAGGCAGAAACAGCAATGACTTTTCCTCTGGACTTCTTGTTGCCACGTGCTTGTAGAGGGGACTCATTTGAATGCTTCTTGCGAAGGGCTCGAGTACTTTTCTTTTTAGACCGTTTTTCCTTGTCTGCCCCCATTTTAGATGGGCTAATCTTCGTTTTAAAATGCCCCGATATTATTTGGCATTTGACCCAAACCCACTTCCTAACTTTGGCAAATGAGGCTATTTTCACTTGTCCTAAATCATTTGTCTCCACTGTTCTGAAATTTCTTTGTCCCTTTGCCATGTTTCAATGCATTTGTCGTCCAACATGTTTCGAGAAATATGTGGGTCTATAAAATGCCAAGATTACTTCGCATTGCTCCGTGTTGTTCAGCTTATCGCTGCACCTTGCTCGTTGCTCAATACTTCTGTTGCATAAAAGCTCCCTGCTCTCAACCTGCTCATTGTTCACTGCTCTCACTGCTAACCACACTGGTCACTATTCACTGTTCACTGTTCATAGAAATTTGTTAGTGTCAAGCAGCTGCATGAAACATACAAGATAGAAATTTGTTGGTGTAACAACATCTCCTTGAAACCCTAAATTTATTTGAGTTGAGAGTGCATTGCACAGCACATCCCTGTGTGAGTAAAATGCTAAATTTCGACACTAGGATGACTAGGACGCACTCCTAAACATCTATTTTCAGCGCATGGTACCCGACAAAATCACCACCACGCAAAAATGCAAGCCGCGAGATTCCAACGTCGGACGTCTTGACGATCACACAAATAAAGGCCTATGCAGAAGGTATGATTCATTGATTTTAATTTTTCAGCCTTCCCGACTGAATCGTTTACATTCAAGGAAAATTTTAAATGACCATATCATAAAACATTAACAATGATATATTATATTAAATAATTAATATAATTTAATTAGTCAATATTTTTTTTGTAAGCTTAGTAGGACCTTTCATTCATTCATTTTCAAAGCAGGTTACAACCAGAAAAGAGATTATGTGGCCTCAACCTGCCCATTGGGAAACTAGGTTTGTTGGCCATCGAAACGCATTATAAGCCATCCAAAATCTGAGGTTCTTATGTCTGTCAAAATTAGCCTTATAGGCCGGAATATCTAAAAACCAGTTCACACTTAACATACTAACATAAGGACTGCTACTGGACATATACATACTCAAAATGTAATAAAAAGAGATAACTAAAACTATTCATCAGAGGACTCCACAAGCGTTGGGTCCTTTGCACTGGAACTTGGTAATTCGGATGGAGGAAGGCACAGAATGTGCTTCTCAATGCGATCCAGACGAACTTAATTAGTCAATATTTAATTTTAATTATAATTTTCTAATTTTATTTATAAATTCAACAGTGCACATATTTGCTAATCTTAATGCAATATAAGTTTATCACTATCCATATGTTTCTCACTATGTAATATAACTTCGGTGTGAAACAGGATGGTGGAAAAGGCCTAAAGAAGCTTGGAAAGAATGGATGCGTACATTTTGCACATTTGGGGTTGTGGAATCGGAAAAACATTTCAATTTGGAATGTGATGCATTCAAAGACATCAGAGAAAGTTATGAGAACATGTTAGCATCATTTTCTTGGCATTGTCTTTTTAGCGAGGGGATTGTTGGAAGGTTGGGCCAGCTCATCATCAATTTGAATCGGAAAAGGATTGAATTGCAAAAAGCGAAGAACAGGGAACTAATCGTCTCATAGACTATTTTTAGTCTCATGGACCTTAAAATATCATTTCATTATAATGTTTACATCATTTAATGTAATATAAGTTATAACTTCATAATTTAATAAATTAATTAATTAAGTTTAAGACTATGATATAAAATTTATAACTTTAAAATTAAATACTATGATAACTTTAAAATTTATAAAGTTAAAAATTGAAAGTTAATAATATATTAAAATTTTAAAGTTGAAACGTGAAAAATGAAACTGATATTAATTTTTAACGCTTTCTGGGTTCAAAGATATCAAAAATTAAAAACAGCGAACAGTGAACGCCAATGCTTCATGCATGATCCACTTCCTCCTATTCAGAATCAGCGAATGTACAGTGTACACCAACAATGCTGGCACTTGAGCGATGAAGCCTTTGTGATTTGCTTACAGTAGTCTTATCCCTGTAGGTATTCACTGTTCAGAAAGATATCATATCACAGCCTTTGTGATTATGTTTTCCAAAAGTCAGAAAGACAAAATTAAAAAGGTTGCCATCTAGTTTTATCTCCTGATGTCTTTTTTCCTGGTCTTTCATCCTTTTTAAATTTTTACAGGCATTGGACTGTCCGGTGTCCTTCATAAGATCTCTCTCCTACAACCTGGAACATGTTTTTGTCTGAAAACTGGAACTCTAAATCGTTGCTACATGTCTGATAGGTTTGTTTTCTGTTTATCAAGCTAAGACCACTGTTATATTTGCATCTTGCATTCAATACTGTTACAGTTGCATGTCATTGCAAGTTGCTAGTTGAGTCTTTTACGCCATCACTGACTGTAAAAGACAAGAAAACATCCACAAGGCAGAACTGGGGCCATCTCTCCAGTCACAGAAATGTTCACAGGATGTCCCCAAGGCAATTTGGTAATGCCTCAACATCCCCAATCCAAACCAGCACCATGCAGGCCTTTAAGAAATAAAATAAGACAGGAAAACTAAAATTTAAATAAGTCTCTAACACTTGTATTTGTATTATAATTTTAATCTTATTTTTTTGCTCATGGAATCATTTTTTTTATTTTCTAACTCTTCCAAAATTTTCATATGGACAACTCATCTCCAGCTCAATCTGAAATGAAAGGACCTCTAGATGCAAACCTTGACTCAACTGAAAACACAGTTTCCACTGCAGTCAATGTCAAGAAAACTTTGTTGCAATTTGTCAAGAAGATCACTCAAAATAAGAGGAAACACAGTGGCGGTTCAAAGCAATGGCTATGCAACCTTTGCAATCATACATTTAAGGGAAGCTACACTAGAGTTTACCATCATTGATTGGCTATTCTAGGGGATGGAGTGAAAGCATGCAGCTGCATATTGGAAAAAAGAGTTGAAATGATTAGGCTTCACATGATTTCCACAGGTGGTACTACTTTTACAGAGGTAGAGGACAGTTCTTCCATTTATTAAAAACCAAGAGTTCCTAGCCAAATGGAGTCCTCTCAAGGAGGAACCAATGATTATGCTGCAGTTGATTCAATTGGGGTTTCTATTAACAGTAGTGCAAGCAAGAAAGTTGTTGTCATAGAAATGTTTAATATGCAACGCGAGGAGGCAGAAGATGTTGTGGCTGAAATTTTCTTTGCCATTGGAATATCATTTAATGCCACGCATTCTCCTCTCTACAAGGAGATGATAGGAAAAGTCATTGTTGCTGGTCTATCTTTTCAACCACCTGGTTACAATAAAATGAGGACAACTTTGTTAGATAGAGGGGTCTCAAAGATGCAAGGGTTGATGGAAGGCCTTAGAAAATCATGGGTTACTTATGGGTGTTCAATTGTCATTGATGGTTGGACAAATATACAACAAAGACCTTTGCTGAATATCATTGTCACCTCTCCAAGTGGGCCCTATTTTTTAAAGGAAATTGATTGTATTGGAAAGATGAAGGATGCAACTTTCAGTAAGAGATATTGAAAGATGCAATTGAAGAGATAGGTCCTACAAATGTAGTTCAAGTTATCACAGATGCTGCACTAGTTTGTAGGTCTACAGAGTTAATGATTCAAAGCAGATATAAACATCTATTTTGGGCTCCTTGTTGTGTGCATGCTTTAAATAATGCACTCAAAGACATTGGGAAAATTCTTGGATCACTTGCATAATTTTGGATGCAAAAGAGGTACAAATGTTCATTTGCAACCACCATGCCTCTCTAGCTATTTACAGAATTTATGCAAAAAAAAAGTTCTTGAAACCAGCAGATACAGGGTATGCCACCTATTTTATTCTTCTTGATCATATGGTAGAGGTGCAACAAGCCCTAATGGCCATTGTTATTAGTTCTGAGCGGGTTGCATGGTGGGAATCAAAAATAGATCAAGGAAAAAATGTGAGGCAGATGTTATTGAGTGATGAGTGGTGGGTTGATGTCAAATACATTGTCTCTTTCACCTCTCCAATAGTGGAGCTAACCAGGTATGCAGATTTGGATTCCCCTAAATGGAGGTCGAAATTGGTGAAGTAAATTGCTCTATGCAATTCATCAATGACAGGGATGGGAAATTTATCTTTATAGTGAGCTTGTTGAGCTCCCTATCATCCAGACACATGCACCATGATCCATCCTTCTTGTGCACGAATACCACTGGAATAGAGAAAGAGCTTTGACTAGGTTGAATTATACCAGCCTCTAGCATTTCTACAACCATATGTTCAATTTCACTCTTTTGGGCATAGGGATATCTGTAAGGCTTGATGTTTGGAGGAACACTTCCCAGAATCAAATGAATAGCATGATCATGATCATGAATAGGTGGGAGGCTTTGGGAGTCTCAAATAAGTTGGAATGATTGTTCAAGACGTTTTGGAGATATGGAAAAATAGATGATTCCACTGTGGGAACCTATAGTAAACATAATTATGCAATTATGCCTCGTTATTCTTTCTTTAGAAGCTTTTCCATGTCATTAGTGCTGATTATCTTTCATGATTTCACTGCAATACCCATTAATTCAACTTCCTTTCCTTTCGAAAAAAATTTCAAGAAAAGTTCTTGAAAATCAAAAGCCATCATACGCAATGATTGTAGTGATTGGATTCCTAGTACAACATTAACACCACCCATTGGAATGGAAAGCATTGGACTATTCAACACATATTATCCCATGGATATCTTGACATTATGACACTTTCCAAAAAAAATTATGGTTCATCTTTTAATTGGAACAAATTGAACACACCTCTCCATATGGCTGCTTATGCACTTAATCCAAAGTGTTATGTGGAGAGGGAAGGTAGAGTTGCACCAATAGATGATCCTGAGGTGAAACAAGGGTTTGTTGATGCCATAAAAAAAATATATATAGTAGATAAAGCAAGCCTAATTCGAGAACAATTTCTTGACTTTGCAATGTTTAACAGCACCACTTTCTCTAACGTTGCAAAGCAAGATTTGTTGGGTATGGCACAAAGAAGTCCTAGTGGATGGTGGAGGATGTATGGGGACAAAGCTCCAAAAATTTGTGCTCTAGCTGTGCGTTTACTATCTCAAGTGGCTAGTTCCTCAGCTACAGAAAGGAACTGGTCCACATATAGTTTTATCCACTCTATTAAGAGGAATAGGCTTACTTCTACGAGAGAGAAAAACTAGTTTATGTGCATAGCAGTCTTCGCCTTCTTACAAGGAAAGCATCAGAGTATTTACAGGGACTAGTAACACGGTGGGATGTAGATAAAGAGGATGCTTCCTAGAATGATGATGAGGTGGTTGGTCCACCTCTTGAGATAGGATTGGTAAATGTGACATTAGATGACATCGAGTTGCAGATGCAGGGCATTGATGAAGATGAGGGAGAAGGAAGTGAGGCTTATACATTTTTGGATGGGCTTAATGCAGAAGATCTAAACTTATGATTGGTTTGAACTTTGAAGTATAAAACTTCATGCTAGTGTGGGAATTGAGTCAAGGACACCCTTTTTTGTTATTTTGAGGCATTTAGCTATTTGGTGCTCACAATATGTATTATTTTGAGCATTTTGCAATTTTGGACTCTCATGAATGTTTTCCCTAACTTTAGATATATAATTATTAATTGAATCTTCTCAACCTTTGAATCTCATATTGATATTCTTAACCCCTTGCTATTATAGATTCATATATGTACATGCATGATTGCTATTATTAATTAATTTATCTTTATGCACATGGTGAATTTAAAATAATAATAATATATATTATTTTATCATTTTAAATTTATAATATATATATATATATATAGTTGTCGTCCCCTAGAAAATTTGGGGTGCGTTCTAGCCATACCAAAAACTCGTCCCCCTGTCCCTACCATCCCCAGAGGCAGTGCAACATAGATTTATTCTTATTTTTCTAATTTAAATGTTTTATTGTGCGAAGGTTTGATCATAATGTGTAAATATTGTGCAAGCCATGTGTATTGTTTTTCTCAAAGTTTCACTTTATTTGTAGAGTTGATATTATTGCATTGCAGTGGAACATTCCATGACGTATTTTCATTGTTTAGTGATGGAATAGGTATGAAATTTCACCTTGAAGAGGAATTGGTTTTAGGACTTTCTTGGAACTTTTTTGTGTGAAAAAGATTTAAGATGCTCTGAAATATTATTGTTTGCCAACAGAAGAAAAAATAGATAAAGGAATTTTAAAATCATCACGTCAATAAAACAAGTAAACAAGCAATTGACAAAAGAAAGAAATATCATACTATTCGCAAAATACACACATAGCAGAGAACAATTCGATTTCTTCACAACACTTACATATCTATGGTAGTCTACTTACAGTTACAGTATGTTTAAAAAGTCATTATGTATGTGACTGTCTATACTAGCTATGTCACCTAATCCACTAACAAATAGTCAAAGTGCAGGCCAACATCAACCTTGGTAATCAACCCCCTATTATCTGTCCCCACCAAGAAAGATTGATCTGTCCTCAAAGCATTACTAAGTTCCCAAAAACAAAAAAGATGCACAATAAATAAAATATTGCAATTGTGATAATCCATTTTTCCAATGTGTTTATGGAGTGAGCCCCGTAAGTGTAGATTAGTTGGCAATAATATGTACTATTAAGTCATTCCTTGTGACATCACTAGTCCAAACCCCCGATTAGCCTTATGTGCCATGCAAAGGGCCGCATTGGTATGCCTGGAGGTTATAGTGGTAGCGGTCGGAATCGACCTCGTGTCACAGGAGTACCAGCCCGACCCAGTTGTTAATTCCGCTAGTTCACAAAAAAAAATGTGTTTATGGAGTGGGCATGCTACAAAATGAACCAATTCGTGGGTTGGAAGTGTTTATTATTAAACTTCAACATCTAATTGTTTTGTGTGGAAAGACAAGGTGGTGGAACACTCGAAGTCATAGCTCACACTAAAGGAGATTGTTGTGAGGACAGTGTCAATCGATACCCTAGAAATTTGAACAAAAGACATAGGTTATGTCAATGTAGGTCTAGATATTGAATTGAAGAACACAGTTTTTGAAGTCAATATATGAAGAGATGGTCCCTGTTACCTCCAAAACTCTCACTTATGTGTGTAAAATTCCCAAGCACAAAGTGAAAACTCAAGGGCAATTTAAAGGGGCTACCCACAGTCACCTTAATAACTCCCTCTCACTTTAGGTTGGCTCTTCTCCAACATAAGGAGGGTATTCCTAAGTTATGATTATAGACTATGACAAGGAGACATTGTTTTTGTAGCATGGTAAAATAATGGAGTGGTGGACGACAAGGAATTAGTGTCTATCTAAGGTTGGCCAAAATGGGGACAAAAGGTCAAACTACAAAGAGCAGGTTTATGTTTGGTTAAGACAAACAGATCCATGACCTAAGTTACCTAAAACATCCAAAAGGGTCACATGTCATGAATCCAGTGTCAGACATGAATTCATAAGGACACATGTTTGGTACATGTCATATTCACAGAAAACGTGCAAAATGCATGTTTAACACATTCCCTCAATGTGTCTTATTTACAAGGAGAGGGAGGAGTGGTTAAGGGAAAGAAAAAGATGAAATGGGTTTGGAAAGCAGTGTTTAGTTGGCATTAGCCAACTTGGATCTTAATGAACCAATGCTAGAGCCAATCACTTTTGATGATGGTGATCCTCTTTAGGCGTCATCCTCCACACTAGCAAATCAAATATTGGCTTGGATATAGAGGAGGGGCATGGAGGAGAGAGTAGTAGCACTGATGCTAATTTTGATGACAATGACACAAAGGACTGCTGGAAGTCATGAGCTATGAGTCTCTTCCATCTACAATTATAGTATCTTCCTTATTTTGAATCTGCCATTGGCATTCCCACCGATAGTAGCAGTGACTCAATATCTATGTAATATATTTTGATTTTGATGACTTGATGAGAAAATTGTAGTTTAAGGTTCTAATTTCTTGTCACATTTGATCGTCAATGATGTAGTATTATTTGTATGATTGAATTTGTCTCATCATTATGTAATTTTTTTATTTCTAAATTCTAAAACCATTTGAATCTTTATTTCTATATTTCATTTTTATGTGTATTTCACTAATTTGTTATTTTTTTTAATATAGATAGATAGATATCATATCTTCTATGTCATGTTTCCCAGGTTGTTGTCTCATGTCCTATGCTTGTATTTCCATGTACTCTGTGTCCCGTGTCAACATGTCAGGTAACTCAACCATGCCACAAAAAGGCATCATATGAAATTGAATGATGTAGAAATAAACTTGGTGGGGACCTTAAAGATACCACATTCAAATAACACTTTGATGGTGCATCCTCGAATGAAGTGTTAACCCAACAACAAGTCTTAAAAGATGATAGATGTAAGATAACACATTCAGAAAAGGAGATTAAAAGGGGAAGAACCCTCACATTAAACCCTTCCAACGTGGTAAATACACCATTTCCTTTTGGCCTTGTTACTGCAAAAATCTAGTAGGCCTAGTGCAAAGCCTCAATAGGCCACCTAGGTCTTATAGCAACAAGAATTAGCCACCACTCTCACCTCAATGGCTTCTCTCCAGCTCCTTAGTGATGGATATTATCCCAACAAGAGGGGCTTCCCCACAAAATATCATCAACAAGATATACAACTAAGGAGCTGAAGAGAAGCCTTATAAGGTATTGGTCAAGCCTTGAAAGGCTGAGATAGGAGTTGCCTATAGTTCAGGTACACTTTCCTAAGACCTTTATGACTTAGAAGAAATTTGTTATAAGTTAGGATTTATGATTTGCAGATTTAGGGCTTGCAATGTCATATAGCAGCTTGGAAAAATAGTCTATGAATGATAATATCAACAAAGGAGCAAAGGCTATGAAAGGAAGCACGTTAGGGTTAAGTAAACAATGGTTTTAAATCATTGAAAACGCACATGACAGCAATTAAAATCAAGATATCGACACTAATTTTGGGGTGAAAACAGCAATTAACAGTAGATTTTGCCCACTAGGTGAGAGCATTGACCAGCGAATAAGTGGAGAGCTCTGATGTAAAGCTATTTGTGGGCAATCACAGGGCTATTGGTTGGTTGGCTGATAAATGAGGAGAAAAATTTTCTCCTGTGGGTTACCCACTTTTGGTGGGTTAAAAGCTTATCAGAAATGATCATATGTTCAACTGAAGTAGAATTGATTAATGCCAACAGTGAACCGAATGTTAACTTAAAGTGCTTTAACCGCGAGAATCGATTGAAAAGGGATGAATTGACGAGAAAATTAAAACGTAAGCAAGATGTAAACAGAAGTGAAAAGCAGCAAAACACAGCGATACCAGACAGCAAGATTGAATACGTAGTTCGTCCCTGATGGACTATGTCTTCGGGGCCACTTTCAAGATGGGCAACTACTTTATTAGGATTGAATCTGAGGAGGTCGATTAAACAGCAAATTAACCAGACTGATTGTGCATGCAGGCACTTCTGGTCACTATCACAAGAAAGCTCTCTAAAATAGTTTTCCAACGCCTATCACAGCTCCCAATTCTGACTCCCGATGCTCTTGTTACATAGAAAACAAAACAACCTATATCCTCTAGAATCTGCATACAAAACTCAAAACCACTCTCTCTTTCTCAATGAGAACAAAATTGGCTTTATAGCCCTCCAGATACACTCTAATTCATTTCTGCTAAGTTTAGGAGTGAATAGGCTGAAATTAGAGTTTAAGGGTCTCGATCATGTCATGGTTGGACACCTAAGGATAAGGTTGCCATGGTCCTCGAAATATAAACTGCATAAAAACAAACAAAAACCCAAAAATACCAAACTCTATCCCCGAAACCGTTGGCGATTATCAAACGGCGTGCACTAATCAGGCCTTTTCCATGTGACTAGGCCGCATGCCCCGACGGTCGACTGGTTGACTGCCACCTGCGCAGTTACCCTCTGGTGTTTTCAGTTTGCGGTTAGCTCATGCGACAGTTATATTCATCAACCACCCCCCAATTAGTGCCTGCCCGCCATGGTTAACGATTATCCGATGGTTTTGTTCACATGTTCTGCAGATCCAACGTGGCTAACTTCTGCGGTTAGGGAACTGTAATACATTGTAATGTTTAATTTATATGGTTTATGTGTATTACATGACCCGAATGGGTTTTAGCTTAGGTTTTAATGTATTTAGGTACATGGTGTAGTTTATAGGTTCGAATGGTATAATGCTTTTTTAGAGCTGGGATTTAGACTTGATCTAAAACCAAAACCCCTTTTACAACAATTGTCACAATATGACATTTCAACCCATAAATGATAACCATGGAACACGTTTGACAACCATGCCCTACCGGACTGACGACACCCACATGTCGACAACCAGGTACAAAACCATATCCTTCAAACACCATGAAAACCACATCAACCATTGACATCACTGACAGAACTGCAATGAACACCGGACACAACCTAAACCATAAACATCATTGTCGAAGTTGAAGACACAGGACACTGAACGCTGACGATGAATACTAGCAAAGCTGAAGACACCGAACACCCAATGCTGACGACGAATACTAGCGAAGCTGATAAAGTTCAAGACCTCATTGACCAATGGTCATTTGACGCTCACTTCGATGTTGAACCACTGAAGACTCCGCTCATTCTAGACTAACAAGATCCTCCTGGATCAATCCTCTCAACTTGAAAGCTTTTGGACCACAAAAGTTTGACTAGACAAATAGTAGGTGAGGGTAGAGTTCCCTCACTCTCCACCTTGCCTTGATGATGTACCAATACATTTGATCAACCACCTGAAAGTGATGACCCTGATGATGTTGATCATGGCATATTTTGAATCTGTGAATTGTTCCATCCATCTGCAGTATGCACAACTTGCGAAGATGGTTAAACAACCTGTTATGAACATGGGAATTGACTTCTTTCCACAGAGTACCATGAGTTAGTGACTCATAAACATCTTTGAAAATTGTCTCTACAAGATATTGTTCAATACTACTGACATGTACTAACAATCTATTTTGCGGAATAACAGAAACATTCAAAGACATTCTTGACATCATACCAGCTACTTGATTTGATAGACTTTCCTGATTCTTGATTACTAAGTGAACTTGCTACAATAAACCCATCAAACTGTAATGTGAAAACTGTTGCAACTTAGTTTGATTTTGAAAGTATTGAAATGGTCGTTGATTTGTTTGAATCACTGTTATCTCACCCATTAAATGATGTCTCCATTGATTAACACTTTCCCTTAATGCATAATTTTCCCTTAGATGTACTGGATACTTTGACATTGCCTTAGAAAAGGCTTTGATATGAAAACAAATGGGCTTCCTCTCCACCTGAAAAGAGGCTTCCAAACTGTTTGAAACATGAAATGGTGACACAATATAAGAGAAATTTAACACTGACTTTCCCTAATACTGACCTGCATCCCTGTAACTGATAACTTCCAAACTTGGACTGAATTGATTCATTCTAACATTAGGAAGAGGAGCTCTAGGCATCAACTGTAACTCATGTTGTATTCCCTGCTTATGAGTAAGATGTTTGGTTTCTTTAAATAGAACTGAAAAATTTTCTACCTTCTTGATCAAACTATCTTTAAACTGTGACTCATAACTTGAACAAACATCATGTCGATTCTTATGTTGTTCCTTTACACACATGATTACAAATCTCTTATTTGAATTTATTAATCACTTCATCTAATTAGCAACAACTAAATTCAAGTGAGTTTTACTTTTATGTGCCCTAACAACAAATTCAACCCCATCTTTCTTAAGGTGATATTTATGCTCCCTCCTATAAAACACTGCATCATGATCATAAAGTTAAGGACTTCCCAAGACAACTCCACATATGTCTACTAGAACCACATCTAATTCCACTTCATCAATGTAATTAGTTGTAATGGCAAATCTTAATCGACACTGTTTTGTGACTTTTCTCTGAGTTGATTTATTTAGCCATCCTAATGGATAAGGTCTTGGATGATTCTGTGTCTCCAAACCCAAGTTCTTAACTAAATATTCAGATATTAAATTGGTCTGTGATCCACTGTCAAACATTGTATCTATTTTTGTGTGCTTGGAAGTTATCCTTATGTTAAATAATTCAACTTTTTTATCCTCATTTGAAGGATTTATGTTTGATGAAGATGCAATAGTATTCGAACTTGAACCAGTGTCAGAAGTTTTACCTATCGAAACTATGGCAGGGATCCTCCTTTCATCACCTGAATCGGAACCTAGATCTTGTTGGATTACTGCAATTTCTTTCTTTCCATCCTTCTCTTTAAGGAATTTTTTGGGCTTAAGTTCAGGCTAAAGTTTCCAACACCTAGATTCATCATGACCGATTCTCTGGCAATGAGAACAAGTAGGCCTTTCCTTCTGAGCTGTCGCTGATTTCTTTCTCTTCAAATTGTTCTTCCCCTTACTGTCATTGGAATCCTTGATTTCCAACTCTTTGGATGATTGTGGTTAAAACTTGAATGGTCTGCCACCTGATTCAATATGTATGGCTTGAACACAAACTTCATCAAAATCAACAGGATTAAACATCAATAACGTATGTTGCAAATATGAATGTAAATTGTAGATGTATTTTAATAAAGTTTCACATGTATCCAATGAAATACCAAGCGCCGCCCATAGGGGTTTGGTCTCGTGGTCAGCGAACGGTCTGCTAAGTCGTTCGTGCCGCTGTGCAGGTCACGGGTTCAAGTCTCCTCTTACCCTGAGGGGCCATTCCTTGCGGGCTGGGCGGTTCCTCCTAGCTGTTATAGTGGCAGCCGGTGGGATTCGACCCCGTGTAACGCGAGTACGATACAATTGTCGTTGTCGATTCAGCTAGATATCAAAAAAAAAAAAAATGAAATACCAAGCGCCAATGCTTTCTTTCTGAACTCCTGAGTAAACTCCTGAACACTCTGCCCTTTACCTTGCCTCAAGTGCTGCTAATCAATAACAGCTTGCTGCATGTATCCTAAAGGATATAATTGTTTCCTAAGAGCTTTTAAAAACTTAGACCATGAAGAGATGACTTTACCTTTTCGCTTTACATCTATCTGAGTTTTACTTTTCTACCAGATTATAGTTGTTCCCCCCATTCTAAGTGTAGCAAATTGAATTTTCGTTTATCGTCATAAATGTTCTGAATACGACAATACACTTCTAACTGTTAATCCAATTATCTAGCTTTTCAGGATTCATTTCGCCATCATAAATAGGTAACTCAAATTTTACATCAAGTTTCAAAGGAGATGTTTTCTTAGGTTTCTTTTATGTTTCAGATTCTGCACTGGAAGAAGAAGAAGAAGATGATGATGATGATGGAGATGATAGAGGTGAAGGAGGTTTATTAGCCTTGCCTTTACCTTTGTCCTTCTTCGATGTCTTTGAAGAAGAAGCTGCATCTCTCGCCTTCTTATCTTTGTTGCATACTCAAGAATGCTTGCTGAAACTATTCCCCGCTCATTTTAATCTTAGGAGTTTCACCTGCATCAGATCCTGTCATGGTCGACTTATGAGCGACTTTTCGCTTTCCAATCTCTGGATCAATCTTCTCGAGGATTCCTTCTCCACGTTGTGACTTTGACCTGGTTAACATTCAATGGGAAAATTCTACAAACACAATTTGCTCCGATACCAAATTATATGATTTGAAATGATCATATGTTAAACTAAAGTAGAATTGATTAATGCCAAAAGTGAACCGAATGTTAACTTAAAGTGCTTTAACCGTGAGAATCGATTGAAAAGGGATGAATTGACGACAGAATTAAAACATAAGCAAGATGTAAACAGAAGTGAAAAGCATCAAAACACTGCGATAACAGACAGCAAGATTGATTACGGAGTTCGTCCCCGATGGACTACTTCTCCAGGTCCGCTTTCAAGATGGGCAACCGCTTTATTAGGATTGAATCTGAGGAGGTCGATTACACAGCAAATTAACCAAATTGATTGTGCATGCAGGCACCTTTGGCCATTGTCACAAGAAAGCTCTCTGAAATAGCTTTCCAACGCCTGTCACGGTTCCCAATTCTGACTCTCAATGCTCATGTTACACTGAAAACAAAACAGCCTATATCCTCCAGAATCTGCATACAAAACTCAAAACCACTCTCCCTTTCTCAATGAGAACAAAATTGGCTTTATAGCCCTCCAGATACACTCTAACTCTTTTCTGCTAAGTTTAGGAGTGAATAGGCTGAAATTAGAGTTTAAGGGTCTCGTTCATGTCATGGTTGGACACCTAAGGATAACGTTGCCATGGTCCTCGAATTATAAACTGCATAAAAACAAACAAAAACCCAAAAATACCAAAGTTTGTCCTCGAACCCGCTGGCGATTATCAAACGGCGCGCTAATCAGGCGGTTTCCATGTGACTAGGCGCATGCCCTGACAATCGACTGGCTGACTGCCACCTATGCGGTTGCCCTTCGGTGGTTCCAGTCTGCGATTAGCTCATCTGACAGTTATATAAATATTCATCAACCTCTGCTCAGTTAGACCCTGCCCATCATGGTTAACGACTATCTGATGGTTTTTTTCACATGTTCTGCAGTTCCGACGCGACTAACAGCTGTGGTTAGGGAACTATAAAACATTGTAGCGTTTAATTTATATGGTTTATGTGTATTACATGACCTGAATGGGTTTTAAATTAGGTTTTAATGTATTTAGATACATGGGGTAGTTTATAGGTTAGGTTTTTAGACTTAGGTTAAGTGTTCGGTTTTATCATTAGGTTCGAATGGTATAATGTTTTTTTAGAGGTAGGATTTAGACTTGATATAAAAGAAAAACCTCGTTTACATCAATTGTCACAATGTGACATTCGAACCCATAAGATGATAACCATGGACCATGTTTGACAACCAAGCCCTGGCGGACTGACGACACCCACATGTCGACAACAAGGTACAAAACCATATTCTTCGAACACCATGAAAACCATATCAACCATTGACATCATCGACGGAACTGAAACCAACACCGGACAACCTGAACCATAAACATCATTGTCGAAGTTGAAGACCAGACACTAAATGCTGACGACGAATACTAGCCAAGCTGATAAAGTTCAAGACCTCATTGACCAATGGTCATTTGACAATCACTTCGATGTTGAACCAATGAAGACTCCGCTCATGCTAGACTGACAAGATCCTCATGGATCAAAAGCCTCTCAATTATGTTGTTTGCAAGTAACTTCTAACATCAACAACAATAATTACAAATGAAAACAAGTTTCACATATGAATAGAGAGACCCTTGGACTTTCCATTATGTCTTCCAAGCTAAGTAACCTAACACGTGGATTCAGAATTCATCGGACACAGGGATTCGAGTGTCGGATTCAGACACATTGACCCCCCTCGGCCGAAACAGGACACGTTCAGATACATTATATATTATTTTATTAAATATATATATATATATATATTTATTTAATCTATATATATATATATATTTATATATTTATTTAAATATATATATATATATTAAAAATTAGATATTTCTTACACATTCTCATTAATGATACAAATTCATTGATTTCAAACATAGATCTTCATTAGATGTAAGTTTTATTGTTTACAAAGTTAGTAACATTATAGCATGCATAGTACATACAAAATTCAAATACATGTCACATAAATGATAAATCAGTGAATCATAAATTCTAAATTCATAAATGATAAATCATAATACATATTCAATTCATCAATGATCCAATAGGAGAAAGACAAGATAGTAAGATAAAGACACTAACAGTTTTAGTTTTCTCATTAAGTTATCAAAATCAAAATGTGTTACATAGGTAGTGTAATGCCAATGGCAAATAGAAATAGAAAATACAAAACAACTACAAGTATACAAGCCTCAAGGCAGTAGGTAGCTCATGACTCATGAGTCATCAATCCTCATAGTCATCATCAAAATTAGCATCATTGTCCTCATCATCATGGTCACCGCTGCTCTCCTTTGCTACATCCTCCTCCCCTGTATCCAAAGTCACCTTTGCATCTGTTGGTGTGAAGGATGACCCCTCTATAGTATCACCATCATCAAATCTAACAGGCTCTAGCACTGGATCATTGAGATCCATGTTGGCCAATGCCAACTCAAAATTGTTGTCCAAACCCATATCATCAGGAAAGGCATCCCATATCCTTGCCTTTCCCTTCAACCACTCTTCCCTCTGCCTGTAAATAAAATGAAGGTTGGTGTGAACATACACCATTGTCTCTACCCTGGACTGCTCAAGCCTACTCTTCTTAACACTATACAAATTCCCATATGTGCTCCAATTCCTCTCGCAACAAGAGGATGAAGTCACCTGAGAGAGGAGCCTATGGTTAACTGTTGAGGAGGGCTTGTTGCCCCATGATCTGCCCACCAAGAATAGGGCTTCTTAGCCCCCTTGTCTCTAATCACATCATATCCTGCAAATCGACCAGTGCCAGTGGAAAACTCTGCAAAGGCATCCTCCACCTCATCAAGCAATGCTCTATCCTGAAAAACCCGCCTGAATGCATCTTCCCTCTCCTGTGAAATTTCACCATCCATGTGAGGAGGGAATCTGCGAGAAGGTCCACCATTTAGCGACTCATGGTTGTAGTTTTTTAGGTTCAATGAGTGAGCCAAACAATGTAAAGGTGTGCAATTCTTGTCCCATTTGATGACAAGAATATCCTGTATAGTACCACAGAAGTCCTCTGGTGATGTCTCATATTCGAGGCACTCACTTTGTAGAATAATGCTTCTCATAGACTCAATCACACAATCCAATCCCTCATAAACCTCTCCTAGGATGGGTTGGTCTGTATCTGCAAATCGAAGCAAAGAAATGATAGGGTCCATGATCTGAATAATTAGATCTAGACTCTCCCACCAAGCATCATCAAGCATTGTGTCCTTCACTATTTTAGAGGCTACTTGATCTGTCTTTCTCCAAAAAGACCAAAACTCTGAAATAACCATGGCCCAAAGAGTGGTCTTGACCTCCCTCAACCTCTTCAACATGATGAATGAAGAGGCAAACCGTATATCCGCAATCTTCAACAATGTTAGATTGTTGTACTCCTTGTAGATAGTGAGGGCATTTGTATGGTTTTGTACAAAGTTACAAATATGTTGTGCATCCTCAATAATGTTACCAATCCAAAGCACATCAGAAACAATGGATTTCAATGCTAAGTTCAATGAATGGACAATGCAAGGTGTCCAAAACACTTGTGGATATTTAGCTTCCACAACCATGCCAGCAGCCCTGCAAACAGGTGCATTATCTATAATGATTTACACACAAGAATCAACACCTACATCTTCAATAACTTTAATAAACAACTCACCCATATATTGTGCATCCTTGTATTCTCCCAGTGTATCCACTGCTTTCAAGAAAATTGGACCATTCAAGGAAAACACCATGAATTTGACGAGTGGGTGTCATGCTGGATTTCTCCATCCATTAGAAACAATGCTAACCCCAGACGTTGGCCACGACGCTTTAATAGGCTCAAGCATTTTTTGCACTTCTTTTTTTGCCTTCATCGACAATGTGGTTCTAAGCTTCTCTGAACCAGAAAGCACATACCATGATGGAGCCCCTTGAGTTAGAGCTCAGCACATCTCAAGAAATAGAGGTGAGCATGCAACATTAAAGGATATGAAGTTTTGATAGAAGAAAAAGGCAATAGTGAAATCAAGCTCTTCCCGTTTCTCCTTTTGAAAAATCTTGTCCACTGGACCAAGTGAGATTGTCTTTCTTTTTGCTACTTGTCCCCCACCAAAACTCTCAAATGGGAATTTCTTGTTGTCTTTCTTTAAAAATGGAAGGGGGTCATCATTCTTGGTTTTTTTTATTTTGCAGCCACATTTTCCATACCAAAGTGAACTCTCTGTCCATTTACTTCCTCTTTTGTAAAGGAACTTGTGTACAAGTTCCAACTCCACAACCTGGCAAAGCCAACAAATGGCCTTTCACACGGTAATATGTGCTTGTGAAAGTATTGTGGCAAAAGTTGCATCTCCAATTCACATTGACTCCTCCCTTCACCTTGTTGCTTGGCCCATCCTTTCTTGTGACATATTTCCACAAGGGATATTTCTCAATGTTACCTTTAGGAGGAAGTCTTCCCTCAACATTACTTGCAATAGAGGGAATACTTGCAGTAGACTCTGATGAAATTAGGGGAGGAGGGGCATCTCCAATGAAGACATTCTTCCCCTTTCTTTACCCCTTAGCTGCTGCCCTTGATTGAGCCATGAATACTGTAAAAAAATGAACAATATATACACAAAATTTGTAAAAAAAATGCATATACAAACTGTTGTAATACAAATGCAAAAAAATAAAGAGGA
Organism: Pinus taeda; assembly: GCA_000404065.3. Lineage (NCBI taxonomy): Eukaryota > Viridiplantae > Streptophyta > Pinopsida > Pinales > Pinaceae > Pinus > Pinus taeda. Next base: position 449,903 of record APFE030589546.1, on the reverse strand, counting down.
AATGCACTTACTTGTTGCTTGAATCTCCTTGAAAACGCTCCACACCCATTGCTCCTTGCTCCAAACTCCTCACAGCAAACCCACAGCCCACCTATTGCAAAAGAAATGAGTGAAAATGATGCAAAGGAAAGGCATTTCTGCCCTTTTATGGCCTCATGGGTCCCATTTTGCCGGATTCGTGTCCGGAAATCGAGACACGATCCAGATTACGTGTCCCAATTCCGAACACAATTTAGGTCGAATCGTGTCAGATTCGACAAATTCGAACACGACTTAGGTCGAATCGTGTCGGATTCGACGAATTCGGACACGTGGCCCTGTTAGAGCGAATCTGGGTTCAGAGCTTCCAAGAGATATACAGAAAGGCCCCAAGAGAAGACACTCCTCACAAATCCAACCATGACAAATGATGTAGAAATATACTCTTTAAATAGAGTCGAGCTCCATCTCCATTTACAATAAAATAATAATTGTTTTCCTAGGTCCATTAGTTCTCCAAGGAATAACAATAAAATAATCTTCTCAACAACTTCCTTACTAAAAGTAAGAATGAGTTGTTGAGGTCCGCTTTCTTCTCTAAGAAGAAACAATAAAATATACTTGAAGTTATTTAGATGCATCCTTATCCCCAAGGATAACAATTAAATAATCTTCCCTCACATAACCAACTCATGGGACTATTACCGCTCAAACTAGCAGGGGTTCCTATGTTGAAGAATCTAGGGCAATACATGGCTTAGTGATTCTTCTCAAACTTATTGATAACAGTTTGTGTTGTCTTCTTCAATTAACTTTGTTATGTTAGTGTGTTCTTTAATCATCAAATAGTTATCAAACTAGAAGATCAACAATAGAACAAGTACACAAGGTGTTGACTCCAAGCTAGGGCAAAACCTCTCCTCTTGAGAGTAAAACCCTTGAATCTCTTCTTATAGATATTTAGATGATGAATACCAAGACCCTGGACAAAATAGAGTCAAGGTTACTTCCAAGATGTTTGTCACTATCCTCTGCTCTACAATTCACTATGTTTATATCACTGTACTCCTTCTCCTTATGTCTTCACTTATCCAGTCACTGTCTTCGACACCTTCTTCACTCAGCTGCCATAGTTCTTTGATTATGTCATTCCATACAATAGTGATAAGATAGGCCACCACCAAGAGCGCGGTCACTATGTATATAAATTTGCACAGTCCTTCAATGAGTTTCGATATATATCAAAGTAAATGGCTTTACAGACTTCTAAGATCTATCACAGTAGATATCTTACAGACTTCCGAGATATATCATCGTAGATGGCTTACAAACTTCTAGGATATATCACCGAGGATGGCTTACGGACTTCCAAGAATTTGACACACTGTCTATGTATCCCAAGAACGGACTTCTGAGAACTTGACACTTCTGAGATATTACCTTGATCACTGTGTATTCGTTTCCTTCCTCGCTGACTGTAATATATGGATTGATCTGAATACTTGTCTCAATTGACTCCACATTACTCCTTATATATATGGGTCAACAATGGTGTAATAAGCCAATAGGAATGCCTTGAATCTACGCCGACATATCAACAAGGAGATTACTTCATTTTCGTAGAGCCAATCTGCATGAGGATAGTGACAATTGTCTTGCGGTGTTAGCATTCGACCTTATGACTTTCATAAACTTATGATGTAACATAAATTCCTAAAGACATCAAAAAGAGGTCTTTGACCTATGGTAAACACAGCTTGTTCATGAAACCCATGATCCAAGGAATAATAATTTTTCTTCATAATATTATAATTACAAGTCATAATGAAAACCAAACCTAGTTACATTTCCATCAACATCCTATATAGCAACTACTAGGTCAAGTGGCAAAAACGGAGCGATATCCCACTGTCACCTCAGCAAAGGCTCCCTGCTCTTTATGGACTTTCACCAATGGGAGGAGTCTCGATATGAGAGGAATCACTAGCATAGATAGATCAATGATGAGATGAGAAGTGATTCCAAAATCCTATTCACAAGAGAGGTTGAGATAATGGGCTTGCTTGCTGTGGAAGCAAGATGGAGGGCTCTCTTAAAAGGGCTAAAAGGATGCCTAGACCTAGGTTTTGAGGAGTGTTACTTGAAAATAAGTGCCCAAGATCAAGGAATCCTAGAAGACTAGGGTTTCTAAGTGATCTTTTTGGAGTTGGGGTTATAAGATAGTAGGACCACAAAGAAGCCCAAAACGGGGACAAGGATTTTGATTGGAGCAAAAAATTGATGATCTTGACCAAGTTGGGGGAAGGAGAATAGGATCAAAGGGATTAAATTTCTCTTGGAATTTGAATACAATGATCCTAATGAAGCCACCAACCAAAGGGAACCTAGGGATGAGAACAGTCTTCAAGATAGGGTTTGAAATATCTCAAGATTCCAATGCAGGATCAACCTCAAATAGAGAGGGCCTCTCAAGAAAACCCCAACGAAGTAATTGACAGGTTTTCAAGGATTTTCAATGGCTAGAAGTGATTTTAGGTGATGCCCTAGGAGGCCTACTAGGTTAGGGCTTGGAATAGAAGGAAAGAAGGTGAGAAGAATATTCGTTTGTGATCACCTTAGGACTAGACCAGTATCTAGCCAATTGGGAGAATGGAGTCAATATAATCCAATGTTTAGGGATAACTTATACCCAATCAAGGAGTTTCCTAGCAATTTCGCATGGCCTAGAGGCAGCAATTGGGTCACTAGGAAAGTTTATACTTCGTTGGTGATGCAGTTGATGACTTATCAAGGTAACATGATAATCATATACCCCTAGGACATTTTTTCATCATACTTGAGCATGAATTATATTAAAAACCCTCACAAAGACAAGTTTAAATAAATTCACATTTCTTAAAGGCAACTACACCAATTTCATGAGCGAAAATATTCATACATTACACAAGTGACAAAGCATGTAAAGTAAAACATGAGATGACACTTACAAGTATAGAGAAAATCCTCCAATCATCAATGTGCAAAAATATCAAAGCTCCAAGACAAAAGATAAGTTTTTCCAAACATCGAAATGCATCAATAATCCACTTCATCTATCAAAAGGCTAGCGAAATTTTCCAGAAGAAAAAATGATCCAAATCCAAGTGATGATGAGTTTCAAATGAACACTCATCAATTTGTATCCTTCCTAAAGAGTTCAATTTGACTAATTAGGCCTAATTAAGCCCCAAATACTAAAATAATGTGCAATAACAACATCCCTTGGTGACAAGCCCACCATGATAGCACCATAATACAAAAATAAGCCTCCCAAGAGGGAAAAATAGTGAATACAATGAGCCATTGGGCCCTTGAAGAAGCCTAGTGGAGTCCAAAGTGTGCCAAGGCGAGAGAATAGGCTCCAAATCTAGTGACCAAGGAGGTGGCCCCTTGATATCCAAGCAAATCAAATGTGGTGTCCCCATGTGGGTGTGGGGGCACAATGACATCCTCATGGGTCTCCAAGTGGATCGATAATGCTTGTATACCATCTGTAAGGGCTAAAATGATGACATAAGCCCTCCCTCTGTCTCCCATGGTGAGACACATACTCATCTGGGCCCTAGAACATCTACCAAGTGTGTGGTGCAAGTGTGAAGCCGGTTGGGCATGGTGGTCCAGGGGCATCATCCTCATCCAAAAGGTGGAACACGAGCAATCAATAAATGGCGTTGAGGGATCCATAAAGTGATAGTTTGTTCTCTACTATGGTGGAGACCAATGGCTCTCAATGCTCACCTACAAGTGCCAATATGATCCTCTGGAGGGCTTGGACCACATATAGGTAGACCAAACCCAAGATGAAGACCCACCTGCAATCATGTATAAGATCCAATGCATCCCCTCACCTTCCAGTACATCAAAGCATTAAAGTAATCGAGTAAAAGAGCTTACAAATCATGGAATCAAGTGGACATTTCATAGTGGCATGCCCTTCCATAGTGGGATTTAGCATGTATAGGTGTCCTCAAACTCAATAAGTGGGTTAACCAAGGACCCTATCAAGTGGTTTCTAACTCTAAAGGGGGGGGGGGGGCATGCCATGGTACTCAACAAGTGTAAGTAGTATGTAGCTCACTCTTTCCGTTGAATCCCCCCACTAATCCATGCCCAAAAGTGTCCATGAAAAGTAAACAAAAATACCCAACTACACAATGAAAATCCATACCTTCGGGGTTGGAAGGCCCATCTTCAAACATACCATCATAACACATAGGCGAGGGACCACATGGTTGGCTCAAGTGGCAGATATAATGGCACATCGAGCTATCTGGTCTCTGCAAGGGGATGTTGGTTGCCCACTAAGGACCATCTAGGAGAAAAAATTTCTCATATGGATACCACCCACGGATGGTGGGTAAAAAGGACAAGGAAAACAATAATAAAATAATGAGGTGGTTATGTCATGTTTATCCTCCTAAAGTGGAAATCTCCTTCAAAGATAGCCTCAAAACACATAAAGTGTTGCTTTATGTACAAGGTGTCCTCTACCGTGTGCATGCATTAATTTCTCACTTCGCAAATAACCAAAACACTCAAGCAACAAAGGAGGAGCATTCCTCAAAAAGTTGGTCAAAATGCAACAAGAATTTTAATGTGACAAATTTGTAACCACTAAAACTCATTAAATATTTTTTGCAATTTGTATTATGACCACAATTTAGAAATCTCACAATCATTCTACATCTATTGGAATTGATTTGGCAACAATCTAGGCATTATTAAAAGCTCTCGAATCATTAGCTAGGAAAATCCTCCAAAACTCCTTCAAAAGTGGATCTCATGGATATTTATGCAAAAAGTGGGTCTATAGTTATTAAAACAACTCCCCAAATATAGGGAAACCTCAACATGTGTTCCAAGGCATAGATCCATAAAGCAAGGCAATGAACCCATAAACCAAGCAAAATCACCTAAGCATGCTTCAACAAATGTGTAAATAAGAGGGAATCAATGGAGCAATGCTTCCCCAACTCACACTTAATGACAAAAGCCCTACTCCACAAAGTACAACCCAAGAGGGAGCTACTAGGTTGGTCACCATTGTAACCTAAGCAACCTATCCTCTCACTTTAGGTTGCCTCTTCTCCAACTCAGGGGGGGTATCCCTAGCTATTAGGATTACTAAAGTTATAACAATGAAACTCAAAGGTGATGTGAAGAGATAGCTCTAGCAAAACAATGTTTTTTGCATTTTAATGGTAAAAGTATGGAGGTATCAAGAGATTATTGCCAATCAAATAATGGCAAATCAAGTCAAGAAGCCAATGCAAGAGGGAAAGCTCAATAAAGTGTTAATATTATAAGGGATACAATGTCCAAGCCACAAGAAGAACTTAATATTGTTGAAAAGTAAGGAATATTGGGAGGGCCTTGAAAGTGCCACATCAAAACTCTGCCATTAGGGCATGCTCTGCACAATGAAGTGTTAGTCTAGCACACACTCTAGAAGAGAATACCACCACATGTAAGACAACAAAGGGTTCAAGGGGAAGAAACTCCCCACATAAAACCCTTCCAATGAAGTAGAAATATTCTTCTCTCATGGTGCTGCAAAGAAAGTTCTTGCAATCTCTATCACATGAGCAACAATTTAAAGCATTAAAATAATATGCTACAAATTAATAGGGGAAAACCCTTACACTTTACATATGCTCCAAGAAAGATATACCCATTAAGCTCCAAGGAGGGTAAACTCGAAAAATCAAACCATGACTACAAATGGAGAGAGCTACTCTCTAAATAGTTTCTAGCTCCTAGACCCTCTAATCTCTCCAAGAACAATGCCAAAATAATACTGAAGGCTTCTAGATCTATGTTATTCTCCAAGGAATAAAATAATATCCAATAACCAACTCATGAGACAAGTCAAGCAATGATAGAATAATGAGTTGGTTGTGCCATGTGTACCCTCACAAGATGAACATATCTATCAAAGATAGCCTCAAAACATGAAAATCTTTGCTCTATGTACAAGGTTTCCTCCACCATGTCTATACATTATTTTCACTCTTCCAAAATAACAAAAATCACTCAAGAAACAAAGGTGGTGTATTCCTCAAAAAGTTAGTCAAAATGCACAAAGACTCTTAACGCAGTGGATTTGTAATCGCCATAACTAAATATTTGTTGGAACTTTTATTATGACCACAAGTTGGAAATGTCGCAACCACTCTACATCTAATGGCATTGATTTGGAAAAAATTCAAGCACTCTATATAAAGATAATTGGTTTTGAACCAAGGACACCCTCAAAATATGTAATGAAACCCTAAACTAGGGTTTGGAACCTTCTAAATTTCCTCCAATGTGAAACATTCTCATCAATGGCATGTAAAAGAGTGCAATGATCAAGTAAAACCTACGATAGAAGATATGTGTCTCTCTAAGGTGATGTCTTCCTTCAATCCTAAATAAATGTGCAACAAGGTTTGGAAAATGGGATATCCTAAACAATAAGCATGGATATAACTGCAAACAATCTCCTCAAGGTGGACATCTCCTCAAAATAAGCATGAATTGTGTCATTATTCCAAAGATGGCAAGTGTGAGATCTCTAAGGAAAACATCCCATCAATAAGGCATGGAAGAGTATGCAAGGAGGACTCAAATGGTGGGTGTCCTTCTCAAATCAAGTGTAATGCAAGTAGATCAATGAAACAAGTCATCAACTAACTCCATGAAGAAAGGAGGCAACCCTTCATCAACAAAGAAAATAAGACCAAGCCTCAACATGTGTGCAAGATATTCTTTCAAAATAACACATGTGAACAATAATGCATCAAAAGGTGTGCAAGGTAGCCCCATAATGTGGAGCGCTCAACAATAAGGCATTGAGAAGCATGCTACAAAGCTCTCAAGCTCAAGGTCCAAGATATAACAACCTTCCATAAGTGTGCTAAGGGATAGCTCCATAAAGCAAGCGATCAATCCCTCATGGGCTATTGTGTATTATGCTAAATCCATGGAGGAGAGAGTCAAAACGAGCCATGCATCAACATCAATCAATATGCCAAGTCATACAAGTGAACAAAGAAGGTGGGCAACCTCATCATTGAAGCAATAAGAGCATGACAAGTATATACGTGCCTCCACATATGAACCAAGAAAAGAGGAATACTCCATATAGAACCATGATCCACCTCATATGCAATATATCCATGTGTAAATAAAAACATCCATAAGAGCTAAGGTGTTGGAGTAATGGTCCTCAAACCATGTTAATACCCACTCATCAAAGCAATAATCCATACAAAAAAGGGGGGGGTCTATGCCAAGTGCTCTATGCCATGATGATGCCAAACAATTGAAGATGCCAATACAATGTTGACATAGCCCAAAAGTGTTAGGGAATTCACCTACTCATGTATGAATGGAACCACCCTTGAATGTGTGTAACCCTAAGCCATCCAAGCTTTCCATCAATCTATAAGCCTTCCTTTCTGATAAAAATCAAAAGTGTAATGAAAATATTCACTAGTGTAAGCCTCATGCAAATTGAGGGGTAATAGAGAACTCCACTAAGAATGGTACTTCAACTTGATCCATGTGCCAAGAGTATCTAATTAAGCAAAGGCATTGACAGAATGAAGTTCAAACCATGCTACACCATGTCAAGCATGTATGTTCAAATGGCTATAATATCTAGAAATAAATGTATAGGAAGAGAACTCTTCTTAAACAAGAAGTCCATCATGTTGCGATCTCATCCTCATGCCAAATCAATCCATAAGCACTAATATGTCCATCCAATGTGGCTATGTATCATCCAATATCATCAATTCCTAGCCATTGTGAGGGCTAGATCAATTATAACACAGTGCAAAGGTGGAGTGCTTGCTCCAAATGCAATGTGCATAAGCTAAATATATCATTGCTATGCCAATCATGCCTATCTAACCTAGTGTGTTTCGCTGCAAAGAACCCCAAACAATATAAAACACATCAAACATCAATAAATATACTAGAACCATGTGAAGGGGGATCAATGTGCTAGACACTCTCAAAGTAAATGAAATAAGCCACGTAAATGTCCAATATTCATGTAGAATAGACCCCCACGTGCCAGGGAATCAATGTCTAGACAATATGTACTACCTCAACATATGAACCATGTCCCACAACCTAGTCATATGATGACTAGAATGACATCATAAAAGAGGGCATTTCCCTAGTAAGAATCCACAAACCGCATAACTCAATAAATACCATCAATAAATTTGTTGGAATCATGAGAAAGGGGATTAATATGTTAGGGGCTCTCCAAGTGAATGAAATCAACCATGTAAATGTGCAATCCTCATGTATAATAGACTCCCATGTGCTAGGGAATCAATCTCTAAACAATATTTGTCACCTCAACATAGAAACCATGTCCCACAACCTAGTTATGTGATGACTAGAATGACATCGAAAACGAGGATTGTTACCGCAACATCTAACAGGCCTAGTGAAAAAACCTCACTAGGCAAATCTAAACCTCGTGGCAATAAAAGAACAACTATCACAATAACCTCAAAAGCCTTTCTCCAACTATTTAGTAGTAACTGAACTACAAAGGAAGCTTCCCTATATGTGGATCACCTAAAGATATTAAATAAGAAGGGCTCAAGGTAATGGATGGGGTCTAATGATTGGGATAGGGTACTGGCAGAGCATGGAGGGCTAAGATAATATTTACCAAAGTACAAATAGTCTATCCCTAGACCACTTAAGCAAATTAGAAGGCTATTATAAGTTAGGTTTTGATATATTTTCAATGGTAGGGCATGCAATGTCATATAACAGCCATAATAAATATTCTTAAAATGATAAATCAATAAAGGATCAAGACTATCAATTAGATATGCAAGGTGTAGGGTTTGCAATTGAGTTTTATGGCTGAAACATGCATAAAACAACAATATAATGAGAACGTTGGCCCTGTAAATAGGGTTTTAACATGCAATAAACACTAGATTTTGCCTGTTGACCATTATTTAATGCAATTCCTACTTACAGGGCAATAACACATCAAGTAAAATTACCTTTTAGCAAAATTTCAAGAAATCCTAACACTAACCCTAGTTAACTAGAATTTGAGAGAGAAGTTGGAGAAAATACTAAAAGTAGATGGATTGATCACCACCGCTTAGAGTGGTGCCTTGATCTAAACGGGCAATGGAGTTACCCAAGGAAAATTCAATGAGGACGGGCCATGCTGAAGAGGGTAAGAGGGCTAAAACCTCTTCTTACAAACCCTAGCAACTTCCTTAACGGGGAGATTATAAATTTAAGAGATGCACAAGATGGAGTTCTCTTAATGGTTTTAAGGAAAACAATTTTGCATGCCATAGAGAAACAAGATTTATAGAAGAATAGAGCACTTTTAACCTGACTCATGTAGAAACCCTATTTTATCCAATTTAACATTCAAAATATAGAACATAGGCAATAAACTTACAAAATTTCCACAAGAATCTCTTTAATCAATCTCAAGAAACCAACTTCAACAAAAAATCCACCTCCGACAACAATTTGCGCCATAGAATCACATTTAGGCCAAGAAGAAAGAGAGAAGGATCTAGTGCGCACTTCAAAAGAGAGAGAAGTGTGATGAATGAATGATGATGAAAAAAGAGTAACAATCGCCTCTATTTATATGAGGATAACCAAACCTTTTTTCATTAATTTTACAAGAAAAACCCCTAAAACAGGTTACCTGAACATTCAACTAGGTAAAAGGTCACAAACTGACCTTGAAATAACCCACACATGTGAGAGAAATGGAGTCTCCACCATGATAGCATCCTCCAAAATAAACAATACAACATCAAGAAACTGAGACAAGGGTCCAAGAGTGCTCCTCACTCTGAGGAAGTCCCAAAGTGCATGCATACATCTCCAAAAGGTGCCTTCTCCACCATGATGTTGTTAGTTTTTGCAGCATCGGATGTGTTCTAGCCACGAAATTTGGTGGAAAAGCTAGAATACATGTATTCTCCAAAACCCATAAATCATTTCTGGAAATTCCACCTAGAAGCGAATTATTTAAAATAATTAGTCTTTTTTAATGGTGCCTAAGTCTAAACTTGAAAGAACTAATTAATTAAAGGGTATTAATTAAGTCATGGTGAGAATCTTCTAGAAAAAAACATGGATCGAGTTCTAGTTAATCTTAGCCATCGATTATGTTTTAATCTTGGCCGTTGATGTCTCAACGAGAGACTATAAGAAGAAATTCGATGGGGGTTGGAGAACACACTTGAGACACCAAGGAATTCAATTTTGCTAGAAAATCGATCTTCAAAGTAGCAGTTGTGTGTTGCCAAAGGTGATTCAGTAAGATCAAAGCAGTAAGAGAGAGGCAGGGATACTACAACCAAGAGGAAGATTTTCCAATCCAGTGAATGCATAGTGTTGAAGGAAATGTAACTAGGTTCGGTCTTCATAAATGTACTTTTGATATTTGTATTTATTCAAGAAAAGAAATATTATTTTTATGTCAATGAGTTTCTTGCTCATTGAAATAGGCCTAACACATGTTAAAGTGTTATAGGTGAGTCAAATGGTCAAGAAAATATTGAAGACCTTAAGGGCATGTTACACCGTGTATGTTTATGTATTAGTGTCAAGAGAATACCTCCAAGCAATAATTGTCAAGTCGGCCTACAAACAGTGTTCATGTCAACCTAAAAGGAGGGACAGTCCTTTATATATAGAGGTTGTCCACTCCACTATAACGTCAAGCTATAACCTCTGAAATCAATGAAGGTGGAAGGCAAGTAAAGGGTAATAAGAAGACAAGTAAAGGGTCTCCAAGGTAGCGAAGAAAGGAGGAAGAAAAACCTAAGTGTTAAAGGGTTGTTACAATCACACATGCAAAGAAATGAAGCCCTACCTGCGGTCAGAACAGCGCCACTGTAACAGTCATATTATCCCATTGGTTGGGCTAGATCATTAGGCCTATAAGGCCTCTCTCTCAAGCATGGAAGAAGACTATACAAGCGAAGGGAGAACGAGAAATCTAACATAATTCTTGTGAGGGTATTCCCTCACACATGCGAAGAACTAAGGCTGCATTACTGTTGCTCTAAGTCTGCAATATTTGTGAAAGAGAAGAAGGCTCGGTTGGGAGGCAACAAGATCATCTCCTTAAGTTTGAAAGGCTCCATCACAAACAAAGGAAGAAAAGATCAAGGATCACTCTAAAGTATACAATCCAAGGTCTCTACAGTTGCCGAAAGAAGTGCCAAAGCAAGAAAGACTAAGTGTTGGAAGGAGGAGGACGAAGGTTGCAAGAAGCAGTAATCTTAAAAGGGCTTGACTTGTGCTTGGAGGATATTTTTGTCAATGGTCTAGGGTTTGGCATTGGCAATAAGAAGCTTCAATAAGAGAAACTTACTAAAGGGTTTTCTTCTCAAGAGAAGAGAGGTTTTGGCCCTAGCAAAGAGCCAACATCTTGTGTTCTTGTTCTTATGTTTTTGGTAGAAGTTTGATGAAGTACACACACATGCATTAATAAGAAGAAGAAGAATATTAAGCTAAGAAAAGTAAAAAAAATCCACAAATTGTTATCAAGTCAAGAAGAATCACACTACACCTAATTGGCCTTGATTCTTCAACATGGTATCGGAGCTAAGGTGACACATCAAGGAAAGGGCATCTCAAGAACACTCATCAAGGAAGGACATCTACAAAAGTTGAAACATCAAGCCAAGAAGTCTCTATCACATCAAGGACAAGAAGGTCTATCATCTATCATTCATCAGGGGAGACTACAAAGCTAGAAGAACAGCCTTATATAAAGGCACCTACAAAGAAAAGCAGATCAAAGAGGAGCCTACTTCAAGCCACAAATCATCAAGCAAGTCTCATCATCAAGCAAGCCCACTTAGAGAAAACATCTTGAGGAACATCAAGATTGAAGGAAAGCAAGCCATCAAGACTTCAAGGAGAAAAGAAGTCGGCTACATTTCAAAATCTATCAAGTAAGTATATGTCCCCTTTTGAATATACATCAATGTCTTTTTGCATGGAAGAAGATGACTGATCTACTTCTCAAGGAGAATGAACTTATAGAACATATCAAAGGGAATATAACTATCCCTGCTAAGGAACAAACTCAAGCCTTAGACAAGTATAATAAGGATGAGACAAGAGCTCAAAGGATTCTAATAGAATCTATCAAGGACTCTCTCATTCCTTATGTCTCCAAATTTCAGACATCAAAAGAAATTTATAATAAGCTAGTAGAGCTATTCTCGGTATCCACAACTGGAGAAGTGATATCTCTAAGGACTGAATTGTACAAGATGAAGATAACGAAGGAAGGAATAGCTCCGTACTTCATGAAAATCTCTGAGATGAGGGATCAACTTCAAGAGCTAGGGGAAGTCATGTTCCGACAAAGAAATGACAGTCGTAGTACTCAATGATCTACCTGAGGATTGGGGTAACTTCACATCAAGCATATATGCCAAGAAGGAAGCTACCACACTAAGTGAAATGTGGTCTCAACTCTCTATGCAAGACAGAGGAATCTAGACTCAAAGCTAAGGAAGATGTGGGATCAATGGAGCAAGCATTTGCTACCATGGCCAAGAGAAAGGGAAAATTTGGCAAATTTGGTCCGCGAAGAACAAACAACAAAGACATGTCCAAAATCCAATGTTTTGAATGCCAAGAATATGGACACTACAAAAGGAATTGTCCTAAACTTAAGAAGGACAACAACAACAAGAGAAAAAGAGAAGAAGCTCATATGACTCAAGAAATAAAAGAAGAAAACAAGAAGCAAAAGAAGGAAGATCCTCCAGATCTCTACTATGACTAAGTCTACTTCTTTACTTAAAGGCTTCTTTCAAAGCTTTTAGTATAGGAGCATGTAGGAATAGAATAAAATTACATGGCTAAAAACATCTTCTAGAATCTAGAAGCATGATGTACATAGAGTTCGAAATACTCATGTAATAGGAGCATTTATAAATAGAACTAAGTGCTAGGTTAGAAATATCTTCTAGAATATAGGAGCATGGTAGATACAGCTCAAGATATTCATGTAGAAGGAGCATACCTAGAATATGACCTCATCCATAATGAAAGAAAATTGATCATGATTAAGAATCTTAGGGGACCTCGATCATCAAAAGGAAAGAAACATTTGTAGGCTAAGGGTCTTTGAGATCCTATGATGGAATCATCAAAAGAAGATTCATAAACAAAAGCAGATGTCTCATTGAGAATCCCATTCATGGGATTCAAGAAAAGGATGATATGAAGGCAAACTAAGATGAAGCAAGAAGGGCCACACCAAGGACAACCAAATGAAGCTAAGATGATCAAAGGAGAATCAAGATGAGGTATGTATGCATCAAAGTTTAGTAATGTTATTATATGTATATTATTGAGTCATGGGAATAGTTCTATAACATGATCAAGTAGGGAAGAACCTCTTTCACCAATGACATGCTCGAAAGCATGTACTACAATGCAATGAAGGTCAACAGAAGGAAAATACTCACATAAGGAGTATAAGATTGTTGACTAAGAAGCAAGAAGAAATGTTGACTAGTACTAGAAGCAAGCAAAGAAGAAGTGCTCCCACAAAGAGCATAAGGTGGTTGACCAATCTATCCAAGAAGAAGCAAATGAAGAAAGAGATCAAGCATGTCAAGAATACCATGATCACAAAGAATCACTATCTAACAAAAATCCATTGAAGACATCTCTCGAAAGAAGGCAAGACAACTCTAACTAAGAAAGGAAAAGATCAAAGGACCCTTGACACCTATGAAGGCCTTGGAGATATGAAAGGTGCAGATAATTGATTCTACTCTACGAAGATGTCATGATGAAGAAGCCATCTAGCAAAAGCACCATTTAATGTTGAAGCAATATCAAGATGAAGTCATGGAGGACTACTAGATCAAAGCATGAAAACAAGCAAGTACAAAGAAGCATCCATGTGAAGAGTAGTTCGAAGCATAGACAAGATGACAAGGAATAACCAGATGACAAGAGAACCTGATATATGACAAGAAGGCCACTTTCCACGAAGGAAGCAGTGACATGACAAACCACGAAGGAAAGTGATCAATGGATGGTGCCCTACCAGGAAGTTCGACCAAAGACTTCATGAAATCAAAGGAAGGAAGGAGATCAAACAGCTGGAGGACCCATGAAGAAGAAGTTGTTGATGAATGACAAGTCCCTAGCTAAGAGGGAGTTATAACAAGTTCCCAATTACAAAGGAACTTGGACATTTACCTTGTTAGTGTATACTTGGGCATGTCTTCTTCAATTGAGAGGAAGAGATAGACACGACATTCTTGTCTTCACTTGGGAAGAAAGGATGGGAGGATTGGGTAATCATCTGGCATTTGATACTCTTTGAGGATGTGTAGGGCATCCAAGACAAGAGTAGGCAAGAGGACCAATATTTTTTGAGGGTCGGGAACCCAAGATAAGAATAGTCCTAAAAGGTCATACTCAGTGAACACCCAAGTGGGTATGTACCTTGAGAGACAATGACTAAGGTGTCGATAAGTCATTGGTCTCGCCAACATTATGCTCTGATCTATTAAGAGATAGAGTTGTCAGTCAAGGACTTGTTGTGGAAACAATGTTGGTTATTATGATGCTATACTAGATGGATTGCAAATCCGGTTTCTCTTATGTGAATTCTTCAAGATTGAAACATAGCCAAACACCTTGTAATGTTGTATGAATACCTCCCTAGTTAAGAGGGAGCGTTGAAGGAAATGTAACTAGGTTCGGTCTTCATAAATGTACTTTTGATATTTGTATTTATTCAAGAAGAGAAATATTATTTTTATAATATATGTCAATGAGTTTCTTGCTCATTGAAATAGGTCTAGCACATGTTAAAGTGCTATAGGTGAGTCAAATGGTCAAAAGAAAATGTTGAAGACCTTAAGGGCATGTTACACCATGTATGTTTATGTATTAGAGTCAAGAGAATACCTCCAAGCAAAGTCAACAAGTCTCCTCCATGCAACAACACCTACAAAAGAAGCAATCCGAATTATAATTGTCAAGTCGGCCTACAAACAATCTTCAAGTTGGCCTAAAAGGAGGGTCAATCCTCTATATATAGAGGTTGTCCACTCCACTATAACGTCAAGCTATAACCTCTGAAATCAACGAAGGTGGAAGGCAAGTAAAGGGTAATAAGAAGACAAGTAAAGGGTCTCCAAGGCAGCGAAGAAAGGAGGAAGAAAAACCGAAGTGTTAAAGGGTTGTTACAATCACACGTGCAAAGAAATGAACCCCTACCTGCGGTCAGAACAGCACCAATGTGACAGTCATATAATCTCGTTGGTTGGGCTAGATCATTAGGCCTATAAGGCCTCTCTCTCAAGCGTGGAAGAAGACTATACAAGCAAAGGGAGAAGGAGAAGTCTAACATAATTCTTGTGAAGGTATTCCCTCACACGTGCGAAGAACTAGGGTTGCATTACTGTTGCTCTAAGTCTGCAATATTTGTGAAAGAGAAGAAGGCTCGGTTGGGAGGCAACAAGATCATCCCCTTAAATTTGAAAGGCTCCATCACAAGCAAAGGAAGAAAAGATCAAGGGTCACTTCAAAGTATACAACCGAAGGTCTCTACAGTTTTCGGAAGAAGTGCCGAAGGAAGAAAGACTAAGTGTTGGAAGGAGGAGGACGAAGTGTTGCAAGAAGAAGTAATCTTAAAAGGGCTTGACTTGTGCTTGGAGGATATTCTTGTCAAATGTCTAGGGTTTGGCATTGGTCAATAAGAAGCTTCAATAATAGAAACTTAGTGTAGGGTTTCCCTCTCAAGAGAAGAGAGGTTTTGGCCCTGGCAGAGAGCCAACATCTTGGGTTCTTGTTCTTATGTTTTTGGTAGAAGTTTGATGAAGTACACAAACATGCATTAATAATAAGAAGAAGAAGATTAAGCTAACAAGGAAAGTAAAAAAGACTCCACAAATTGTTATCGAGTCATGAAGAATCACACTACACCTAATTGCCCTTGATTCTTCAACACATAGCAGAGAGACAGAGAGTTCCACAAAGAGGCAGCGCAGTGCTTCAAAGGGGAAGTCGTATTTTGTTGGGGAGAAGCAGTGATTCAGTGCCAGAAGCCAAAGTGGGAGCCTGGAGGCCATGAGAGTCCATTACCCAGACAGCAGTTGATCAGTTAGCAAGAGAGACGATGGTCCAAGTTGTGTGACGCAGAACTACGTAGGCTAACGCAGGGATTGCGCAGAGGCAGCAGAGAGCAGCGCATCTTGAGCCAAGGTCAATGTCGGATCACCGATGAGAGTGAGATTTTTCTCACTAGATCTTCTGTCAGTCATTTCTCTGTATGGATTGCTAGATTTGAGCATCCATAGATTTGTACTCAAATTTACTATTGCATAATAATAAAACCCTCAGCTGCTGCATAGGTTTTCCCAAGGTGGGTTTTTCTGGGGACATTGGTCCAAAAATAACAGTGTTATTTATGTGTGTGATTCTATTTTCCCAGCATTATTTTTCTTCCGAGTATTGTATTTGTGAAGGATGCAATGTATTAGTTTTATATTTACCGTAGGATGCAGTAGATAATTTGTTCAAGTTATTTAACAAATAGAAGAAACTTAATTAGTTTTTGCAGTAGGATTTGGGGTTTCCGAATTTTCACATGGTATCAAACACAAATTGTAAGCCAAAGAGCTCAGAAGCAGAAGGAAGGAGGAATTTTGAATCTCTGCAGAGACAATAGTTCGAAACCCTCAAGAGGCAACGCAGTCCTTGGGCCAAGAGGGTCAATTTCTAAGGAAAATTTATTTCTCTGAGAGAGTCGACAGCGAATAGATTTTCCAGATCAGAGGTTACCAGAGGCAGAGGGAGACGCAGTATTTTTCCTTGCAGAGCAGATCTTCAGCTGGGACACAGTTATTTTGCAGCAGTTTTCTAGTGCAAAATAGTATCGGGAGAAAGAGCACACACGGAGGGGATTCTTTTCTCAGGGGACTTCTAGCCTAGGAGTTCGAATTTTCCTAGCAGAGCAACAATAGTTGTGAGCAGATTTACCCACTCCAGCAGAGAGTGTGAAAAGCCAGTTAGCAACTGCGTAGAGGAGAAGAGGAAGAATTCGAAATTTTAGCAGAGATGGCATAGCAGGGCTGAGAGATCAGGATCGATTGGAGGGAGCCTCCAACTATGTAATCTGGAAGGCAAGAATTTCCTGTCTTCTAGATGAGTATGATCTCAAATCTTACATCGATAGTGTGGTAGTTGTACCCACAGATGCAAATCCGCTGAAGGCCTACAAGAAAGAGATGGCGAAAGCAAAGAGGTTGATTCTTGATGGGGTTCGAGATCACGTGGTATCTCACATAGTTGGCAAAGATACTACCCGACAGATGTGGGAGGCACTTGCTACGCCATACGAGGGATCTTCCGAGCAACAGAAGATGTATCTTGAGGAGAAGCTGAGATGCACAAGGATGCAGAAAGGGGAGCGCATAGACCCCTTCCTCACTGGGCTTCAAGATATCCGAGACCAGCTGTCCGTAGTATGGTCAACGCCTCAACTTACAAAATTGGTGCGGTTTGCTCTCAACAGTGGTTCCGAAGAATCGTAGGTCTTCGTCCAAAGTATTCTGGGCTGAGAAAAGTTGCCAGATTGGGATCGAATGTGGGCTAATCTACAGCAAGAGGAGATGAGGCGAGATTTGGTGAAAGGCACCATCAGTGGCACCAACAACAGCAGTGGGACGAAGCAAGTGAAGGAAGAAGAAACTGTGGCCCTCGCATCAAAGGGGCATCAGGCGTAGCGCAGGAGGAAGAAGGACATTTCCAAGGTCAAGTGCTTCAGATGTGGTGAGCTTGGCCACTACAACACTCAATGTCCTCTCAAAAAGAAGGACAAGGAGAAGAAGCAAGATCAGCAAGCTGCATCCGCTGAGATCGACAGATTGTCCTCCAGATTGGAGGAAGAGTTTGCCACAGTGTTTTAAAAACCGGCCGGTCCGAATCGTAACCGGTCAAACCTGCCGATTAGCAAGGCCACCGGGTCAAACTAGCTTAAAAACCCAGTTAACCTCCCCACTGTTGTTTTTTTGCCGTAACCGGCCAGTTTAGGACGGAATTGGCCGGTTTGTGGTCAAACCGGACAATTCCGTCCTAAACTGGCCGGTTAGCTGCCACGGCCGCAGAGAACCCACGCAACGATTTCTCCAAGGTGCTTAGGGTGTTTTGGAGGGAAAGTCAAGGTCCTTTCCCTCCAAAAACACCCTCTCCAAGCCTTTAAGAGGCCCTTCTCCCTCTCATTTGTCTCACACATCTCATTTGGAGTATTTGTGAGTTTGCTTGGGAGCTTGGAGAGTGTTGAGTTTTTGCTGGAGTAGTCATCTTGGAGGCTTGGAGTTGGAGTTGGAGTTGGAGTTGGAGCTGGAGCTATTTTGGAGATAGTTTGTAGTTATCAGTGGAGTTGGCATCTTCAAGAAGAGGCTAAGGAAGCTAGTTTGCATTTCTAGGTAAGGATTTTCACTTGAATATTCCTCATTTGATTGGTGTCCATGTATTAGATTTTTTTGTCTTAAAAACTTCTAACTTCTATCATCTATGCTATCAAATCTCTAGTTCTATGCTATCAAGTTTTGTAGGCAACATATGCATTTGTTTTCCTAAATTTAGCTTTGGTTTTCCATGTTTCTTAGCTGCAATTTTTTTTTTTTAATGGCAGATTTCTTTGCAAATTGTAATTATTTCAAGCAAACATGGCTCCAAAAGGAAAGGAAAATGCATGGGCTCATTGTGATGTGATTGATGGAAAAATGATATGAAAATTATGCCATAAATCTCTTGGAGGTGGGGGTATTCTTAGATTGAAACAACACTTGGTTGGGGTAAGAGGCCAAGTAAAGCCATGTGATGCACCAAATGCAGTGTTAGGTCCTATTAGGGCAGAATACCTTTCCAAGCTTGAAAAGTTTCATGAGGATAAGGCTAGGGAGAAGGCCATCCAAGATGACATTGCAAGGAAGAGGGAATTATTAGAAGCCATGAAAGAAAGTGGGTATGATGATTATGAGATTCAAGACTCCTCTTCTATCCCTTCCACCAATGACCCCTTTCACTATGCTCATCCTTCTTTTGGCCAACTATCAAAAGGAACAAAGAGAAAAAACATCCAAAGTTATTTCTCATCTTCTGCCAACATTGCCTCTTCTAATCCCACTTCCTCCCAACCAAGTCGCTAACCCACTTTGGATCAACATTGGAAAAAATAATGCAAAGAAACTTCTCATCAATACATTGCTAGATGGTGATATGATTTAGATATCCCATTTAATGTTGCTCGCTCACCTTATTACCAAGCTATGTGGGACTCTGTTATAGCTGCAGGAAAGGGCTTCAAAGGCCCTAGTATGCATGACTTGAGGGGAGCTCTTTTGCAAAAAGAGATATCTTCCATTGATGAGTATTTGGTTGAGTATAAAGATTCACGACTCAAAACAGGTTGTTCCATCATGTCAAATGGATGGACCGATGGAAAGAACTGCACTATCATTAATTTCCTTATTTCTTGCCCTCAAGGAACCATGTTTTTTAGAT
Source organism: Pinus taeda (assembly GCA_000404065.3). Lineage (NCBI taxonomy): Eukaryota > Viridiplantae > Streptophyta > Pinopsida > Pinales > Pinaceae > Pinus > Pinus taeda. The sequence continues at coordinate 430,316 of APFE030589546.1, read as the reverse complement.
TAGTTAATGCATCTGATAAGGTGAAGGATGCAGCGCTTCTATTCGAGCTTTTGGATGACATTATTTAGGAAGTTGGGGAGCAGAACGTTGTGCAGGTCATCACTGATAATGCCTCAAACTATGTTCTTGCTGGAAAGATGCTTGAGTCCAAATATAGGACAATATTTTGGGCTCCATGTGCTGCACATTGCATAGACCTCATGCTTGAGGACATAGGCAAAGTGGAGTGGGTAAAAAACACTGTAGAGCATGCCAAGTGCATTACAAAATACATTTACAACCACTCATGGGTATTGAACTTAATGAGGAAAAACATTGGGGGCAAAGAGCTTGTTAGGCCTGCAATTACGAAATTTGCAACTCACTTCCTCACGTTGCAAATTTGCAATGTCTCAATGGTCAACATAAAAACCTACAGAAAATGTTTTCTTTTGATGAATGGACTGAATCTCGATGGGCTCGTAGACAAGATGGAAAAGACACCAAAAAGAAAGTGTTTGACAATTATTTTTGGAAAAGGTCTGCAGAGCTTCTAAAAATTATCGAGCCTCTTGTTAAGGTGCTAAGGATGGTGGATGGGGAAAAATTGGCCATGGGCTACATTTATGAGGCTATGGATCAAGCAAAGGAGCAAATACGGGCAGCTTACAAGGATAGGTTAGCTAGATATGGTCGTATATGGGAGATCATTGATAACAGATGGACCAATCAACTCCATCATCTTATACATGCAACTGGGTATTTTTTGAACCCAAAGTATCATTATAAAGCTCGGCTAGGAGATCTGCAGGATGGGGAGGTCAGAGCAGGATTGTTTGATTGCTTGGAGCGCATCGTCCCTACCCATGCAGACCAGTTGGAAATACATAGACAGCTTACTGTTTTCAATATGGCAAGTGGTACCTTTGGCAAAAACTTGGCAAAGATGGCAAGAGATGTGGATCAACCAAGTAAGCAATTCCAATTTCCAATTTGTTTTTCTTTTCAAGTTAAAATTGTTTACAAATTTACAATTCAAATTATAAACTAAGTTACTAATTAATGTCTTTTTCTTTGCTGCACATTGGTGGGAGTCATTTGGTGGCCAATGTCCTCAATTGCAAAGGTTTGCAATTAGAGTCCTCAGCCAAACTTGTAGTGCTTTAGGTTGTTAGCACAATTGGTCTGTTTTTTAGCGCATACACATGAAGAATAGAAACCGTTTGGAACAAAAATGGTTAAATGATCTTGTCTTCGTGCAATACAACCTTCGACTAAGGAGGAACCAAATGATGAACAAAACACCTGATCTAGATCCCATTGTGTTGGACGATATTGATCCAACATCAGAATGGATGGAGGAGACTAAAGATCCTGTGTTTGATGTTGATTTTGATATCGACATGGCATTAGCGGGGGCTGAAACAGATTTGGTGGTGACATCAAAACCAGGATCAGTAGCGACATCAAGAAAAGGCAAAGAACCAATGGAAGGCACTAGTCGTGCAGGTCAACAAACTCGTGCTTCAATTAGGTCCACTACTTTTGTTATTGGTGGCATTGATACTGAGGTTGCAAATCAGGCTGATGCATCCTCAGACTCTGAACCAGATGATGTCTATGTAGCTCCTGATGATGATCCTGTGTCTAGTAGTGGTGATGAACTTGATGATTGATCATGTGTACATTGTAGACTTGTAGTAGGTCAATGGCCTCATAGCTTGTAGCATTGTTTTTGGACTTTAGAGGCCATTTAGAGCCTCATTGCTTATGTATTTTACTATTTTGTCAAGGATATAGATTGCACTCGGTGCCATTTTGATATATTCACCTTTACATTGTATATAAATGAACAAACTTTGCATATTTTGTCTCTATTGGCTTGAAATCATGGTTTTAAATCTTAAAAATAGTTTTGTTTCATTAGAAATTTAATTATGTAATGTATTTTTCTAAAACCGGTTCTTTTAGACATAACCATTCCCAGTTCGACAAATTCTAGTTCGAGACCCGGTTCATTAGGTGGACCTGTCGGGTCATGGTTCCGGTTTTTAAAAACATTGATTTGCCATGATCACCAATATACCTCCAGGAGTGATGTGGGGTGATTTGGTTTTGTAACCCCAGAGAGCTACAGGCTGGGTAGGATTCTTGACGAGGTCCACCTCATAATCAATACCTTGCTATGGGAGCCCATAGCATGCAGTAGTAGGATGGATCTGTGATAGTTGGTGCAATCAGATGCCAAAGTGACAGATGCAGTGGCTAGTAGCAGGTCAGATACTAGGCAGCACAGTGCAGAGTTGGCAACAGTGCAGTTGGCACACTGCAGAGTCAGCAGCAGCGTAGAGGCTTCAGTGACAGCGCAAAGTCTAGCAGCAGTCAAGACTCAGGGGACAGATGCATCATATTGACCACAATTGGTTTAGTCTTTTGGATGCTTTTCAATTGCAATTGTTGCAGTTGCAACAGCAGCAGATGAAGAGGGAGTTGTAGTGCAAATGCAATGTTGGCAGCAATTCAGCAAGGCCAGTAGCATCACAGATGTAGCATTTATCAAAGTTGCGTAGTAGCTGGTGGACAGCAACAACATGACAAGAGGTGGTGCAAAGACAGGGTGTTGCTTCAGTGGATTGCAGCGCTAAAAAACATTCCTCGCTAAGAGGGAGTGTTATTTTTATAACATCAGATGTGTTCTAGCCACAAAATTTGGTGGAGACACTAGAATACATGTATTCTCCAAAACCCATAAATCGTTTCTGGAAATTCCACCTAGAGACTACTTCATTAAAATAATTAATCATTTTTTAATGGTGCCTAAGTCTAAACTTAGGAAAACTGATTAATTAAAGGGTATTAATTAAGTCAAGGTGAGAATCTTCTAAAAGAAGACATGGGTCGAGTTCTAATTAATCTTAGCCATCAATTATGTCTTAATCTTGGTCATTGATGTCTCAACGAGAGATTTTAAGAAGAAATTTGATGGGGGTTGGAGAACACACTTGAGACACCAAGGAATTTGATTTTGCTGGAAAATCGATCTTCAGAGTAGTAGTTGTGTTGTCAAAGGTGATTCAGTAAGATCAAAGCAATAAGAGAGGGGCAGAGATAGTAAGGACGGAAGGAAGATTTTCCAATCCGGTGAGTGCATAGCAGAGAGACGGAGAGTTCCACAGAGAGGCAGCACAGTGCCTTAGAGGGGAAGTCGTATTTTGTTGGGGAGAAGTAGTGATTTAGTGCCAGACACTGGAGTGGGAGCCCGGAGGCCAGGAAAGTCCATTACGCAAACAACAGTTGATCAGTTAGCAAGAGAGATGTTGGTTCAAGTTGTGTGATGCAAAACTACATAAGTTGACGCAAGGACTGTGCAAAGGCAGCAAAGAGAAGCTCATCTTGAGCCAAGATTAGCGTCGGATCACCGGTGAGAGTGAGATTTTTCTCACTAGATCTTTTGTCAGTCATTTCTCTGTATGGATTGCTAGATTTGAGCATCCATAGATTTGTACTCAAATTTACTACTGCATAATAATAAAACCCTCAGTTGCTGCACCAGTTTTCCCAAGTTGGGTTATTCCGGGGACATTGGTCCAAAAATAACAGTGTTATTTATGTGTGTGTGATATATTCTTCCAACATTATTTTTCTTCTACAGTATTGTATTTGTGAAGGTTGCAGTGTATTAGTTTCGATATTTACCGTAGGATGCAGTGAATAATTTGTTCAAGTTATTTAACAAATAGAATAAACTTAATCAATTGTTGCAATAGGATTCGGGGTTTCCAAATTTTCACAGATGTCAGCCAAGTGAGGCCCTGCGTCACCCTTTTCAAGCATGTGGGAGTGATATGGCACCTCTAAGGTAAAGTGTTAGCATCAGAGAGGAATGTGCTAACCCTCCGAAGTCATCTCAATGCTGACCATCCTCATTTGAGCTACAAAAAAAGGTATCGTCCATCAAACAGGGTCAAGACCAGCCTGGGGTGTCCTAGGTCCGTATGGGCACATCATCAAATAATCCAATGCCCAAGCTTTTAAGCTTGGCATTTCAACATCTGAAAGCTCATCAAGAGATGTAACATCTTGTGGAATCAACTCAAGCCCCAATGCTCATCTCTAGAGGGCCAACATCAAGGCCACAAAGTCAAGTCTACTCGCTAAAAGGGGCAAAGAATCCATTGGAAGGTGCTTAGGAAGAATGGAGCTATCACTAAAGGGATCTCCATTGCATTTGTAATGCCACCTAAACAAAACCTCTCAAGTTCAAGCGAATCAACTTCTCTAGGGACATAAAACTATTAAAGCATCATGGTGAACCATATGTAAAGTTAAAGGCACAAGAATACTTCACAAAATGTTAATTTTCCATTGTTGTATGTTGTTACAATCACTTTAGCCCAATTATTTTCTTTAATTAGCAATCAATTTTAATCTTCCAATAACAAATAGCAATTGTAGATAGAATAGTAAATGTAATGTACAATAAGAGACAATCAGGGACAATAGCAAGAGACAAGATTTGGTCAAAGACCAAGGAACAACTCCACAAGGGGGAAAACCCTTTCAAATTCTTCTTCTTATTAGGTTGTCATAAAATGCTCAACACAGAGATTACAATGATCCAATTCATCAACCAAGAGTCAAAGGTCAACGACTTTGACTCTCCAACAAACCAATATCCAAAATCCAAGAGATAGAAGTCAAATTTGGTCAAAGTCAACATTAGTCAAAGATGCCCTAACTAGTGCACAAGTCAATAGTCAAACAACCTCTAAATTTGCTCAGTCAAAGCTCAAAATATTCAACCTCCTTTGTTGGTCAAAAGTCAAGTCAAAACAACCCCAAAAATGCTCAGTCAAAGAAGAGAGAAACTACAGTCAAACTTGCAGTCAACAAAAGTCAAATTACCTAGAATGCCTTGATATTTGTGCCAAAGAATGTGGGGTTCAAGAATAGAACCAAATCAGGTCAAATCAAGTCAAAGTTGGTCAACAAGTTGGTCAAAGTTCAAACTGTCCCAAATAGAAGTCAAACTTCGGCCAAGAGAAAAAGGCCTCCTCCCCGAACATGTGAAAAGTACTTGCAATTTTCAAAGTTGTACGAACCATAAAAGAGAAGAATGAATGTGTTGAGGATGCACCAAAATGATGTGCCTTGAGATGTATTTATATGGGTTTTAGGAGACCCAATTTATCTTTGAAGTCAACCTGAACTTTTGTGCACAAGTGGTTTTTCACATTTAAAATATGAGGAAGGTTGTCCAAAGGAGGGAATTTGTCACTAAGTTGCCAAATTAACACTCCCTCTCAGCTAGGGAGAAATTTCTAACTGCATCATATGTCCCATCTCAAATGTCTCATCATCATCAAATCAAATATCATCTTTGCTCATCTCTACTCATCTGTTGAACACTCTCGAATCTAAAAGCAGAAGAATTCGACATCCAAGGACAATAGGCAGGATACGACTTACAGTGAGGTAAGGATCACAACCATTCTTTTGTTTGTTGATCTTCCCAACTTGACCTTTAAGAGTCAGTGGTAGAACACCTGCATCCACTACCTTGGGAGGAGATACACACTTACCATGAGTGGTAAGGATCAGACACAACCCAAGGCACTTGGGGGAGATACACTTTTATCGTGAGGTAAGGATTAGACACATCCAAGTCTCCTCACCCTTTGGCTAGATGGGTGGCAATTCCATCAAGCCCAGCTTGTGGGTAGGATGCATACTGGGGTATACTTGGTAGGAGGAGATACACACTTACTGGAAGGAAAGGATCAAACACAACCCTACAATGACAATAGAGGAGATACACACTTACCGTGAGGTAAGGATCAGACACACCTATTGTCCACAAGTTCCCTCAATCCCAAGAGCTCTCCAACTCAATTCCTAACCCTGGGAGCTCAGAAAGGGGGGGAAAGTATAGCTCAGTGTTCTCAATCAGCCAGGACCCTTACCCTAGCGGGTCACATCCATCAGTCTAAGTTGCTCTTTGAAGACCAAGAACATCCCTTTCAGCAAAGCCTTGGTGAGTATGTATGCTATTTGTTCATCATTCAAAATATTATGGAGTCTCACGGCTCCTCTCTGCACCATGTCTCAAATATAGTGATACCTGATCTCAATATGCTTGGACATGTCATGAATATGGGATTCTCTACCAATCGGATCCCACTCTTGTTGTTGCAATAAATCACTGTTGTATCCAGGACCTGCTCAAACAACTCTCCAAAGAGCTTCCTCAACCAAACTGCCTCACAGCTAACCATGCTAGCAACAATGTACTCTACCTTGGTCATATTCAAAGCTACGGACTTTTGCTTCCTGCTCATCCAAGATATCATGGCAGAACCCAAACTAAAGCAACACCTTGATGTGCTCTTCCTGTCAATAACATTTCTGGCCCAATCAGCGTCAGTGTATCCATGTAGTCTCACATCTACGGTATTAAAACATTTAAGGGTATTCATGCCACTTGTACAAATTTTAAGGTACACAAGACCGCCATACGTGATCCTTTCCTCAAATGAAGTGTTGTTGGTGAAGTGTCCAGCTTCCGAAGGCCCTTCAACAACATAGCTTCTTCCACAAGTTTTCAAAACTGCTACCAAAGCCTTCTAAGCATCGTCCAATGTGGGCACACAAACCCCCCAAGTGGCCTCTAAGGTGAGTACAAAAGCCCAAAGAATGATACTACACCCCCAATAATGGGTACATGTGAGGATCTAATGATGACATACCTACAAAGGGTGGTACATAAGCCCTCGAGTGGACAAATGGAATTCAACATGAATTTCAAACCATGTCATCATCCAAGAGAGCCTTCAAACCCACTCAAAGAAGCAACACTAGCCTCCAAGGTGGAAATTTAGCTCATTAAAACATACAATCCAACCACAACAAACTGCTCCAAACAGAGGTCGACACTTAACAGTACCCTTGGTCAGCTCCAATAAATCGGATATTAACACATTTTCTTCAAATAAATGTAGATCGTCCCAGTTAAGAAAAACCCATTCCCTGACTTGTATTTAAAAGATACAATTCGCTACTCATTTTCATAATAACCCAATTTCTACCACAGGGTCCTACCCTCTGAAATTTGAGCAAGCTGGCAACAGGATCATTTATTTCCACAGTCCAATGTCTCGGGGCACAATGAATATGTACAAGTATCATACTAGAGTATGCCCTACCCTTTCATGTTCATTTGCCCTGTAATTGGTTATGAAGATGTATGGTTGTATGCACACCAGATACTTCACAACCAACATATGAATTACTCAAGCTCCCAACTCTGTCACTTCACAGCATTGCATTCTCCAACGGCCATATAAATGCAGGTAGCATGTAAATAAAACATCTTCTGTGACCAGCTTGCTATCAGGAAATCCATTCTTGCCCTAAGCCAATCTGTTTGCTAAACATCACAAATTAATGTATTCTCTTTTCTGCTGGAAACCATTTTGGTAAGGGAAATGGTGCATCTTTTATTCCAGTTCTGTACAGAGTATTTTTTTACAATTCAAGATTCCACGTATTCCATTAGATGTTGGAACCACATTATTTTGCAATTTCTAGCTCCCGAATCAGATCCTACCACAGGCTGCTAAGCTATGTGCATCAAACTCTCAGTAAAAGTGTGTGTTCTGATGCTTTTGTAGCAGCACTTGATCCTGTATTTCCTGGTCCAATCTTAATGCCACGATCTTGTGAGGCTTCCAGCATGTGAGATCAATCAAGGTCCTACAGTTACACACATTAAATCTGCAACAGCATGCATTCTTTCTTGGAAAATATAACTAGTTTCGGTCTTCATAATTGTCATTGCACTCATGTCATTATGTATATCTTACGTTACAAGCAAAAGAAAAAGAAAAATGTTATTTTCATGCATGGTTTTCATGCTCTATTTATTTGGTCAACTAGGTCAAGCATGCATTTCATGCTCCTAGGGTTTGTCAAGTCAAAAGAATATTTTTTTCTCGAGTCAAGAAAGTCATTATCATTTGTATAAGTCCCATTTACACTTGTAACAAAAGAAAATAATTGTTTTTGAGTCTAGAAAGCTAATTTATCCTCCAAGACCAAGTTGGCGCTACCAAGATGAAGTCAGCCTAGAAGAGGCCTATTCAACCACTTGTACAGTGTATAGATAGCATGTGAGCTCGACTCATTTGGAAGATACATCAAGTTCGATCTGAAGTTCATCTACAAGAGTGAAAGTCCAAGAAGGGCAAACCAAGAGCGAAGGAAGAAAACATTCAAATTGAAGTATTTCAGCTCTCACATGCGAGGAATTAGGATTTTCTGGGCTTATTGCAGGACCGAAAGTTGCAGGTCAAGTTGCAGGGCCGAGACGTTGATTGGAGCAGTTTGTGAAAAGTTTGACCTTCATTAACTTTGGAAGATTTTGCCTTGTTTGAGATCTTATTGAAGGGCTCATTTGGTGCTTGGGAGATATATTGGCATTGTTCTTTGGATCTTCTCATTTGAACTGATTCTATAAGAGAAGAGATTCTTTATACATTTTCCTGTTGGAGGGGTTTTGCCCTGGCTTGGAGCCTATATTTTGTGTCCATTGTCTTTTATGATCTTCATGGTTTATGCTCTTGATAACTTTTTGATGAAAAGAAACTAATAAAGAACATTAAAAGATAATATAAGCTCACAAGCTTTTATCAAGGATAAAGTAAATTGTTTTAAGATAGCTGCCAGACTTAATTTTCCAACATGGTATCAGAGCTACAGTGAGAAGAGAAGGCAGCTTGAAGATCATCATGTTGGCATAAGAAGAGATTGATTTTCAAAAGGAACCATTTGCAAAAGGACACAAGGAAAGGCTTTAGAAAAATACCTATTGACCTAGAAGGAAGAAGACTATAAGCTCTATTTAAAGGCTCTCTAAGTGCACTCCATTATTTTGAAGAAGAACATCTATCTTGAAGGAAGCACATCTTTGAAGTCTCTTGAAGGATCTTGAAAGCATTAAGGAGAAATCACCTTTGTGTTGAAGAATGAAGGGCAGTTATGTATAGCAGGATTCTGCTAGACTTGATAACAATTTGTGAAGCACTTTTCCAATGTATCTTAGCTTGACCTTCTTCTTATTATTATTAGTGTGTGTGTTTACTTCATCAAACTGCTACCAAAATACAAGAAACAAGAACACAAGATGTTGGCTCTTTGCCAGGGCAAAACCTCTCTCTTTTAAAGAAGAAAAACCAATTGTAAATTTCTCTTATTGAAGCTTCTTTTGATCAATGCCAAACCCTAGACCCTTGACAAGAAGATCCTCCAAGCACAAGTCAAGCCCTTTCAAGGTCACTTCCTCTTGCAACACTTCATCCTCCCTCTTCCAGCACTTCGTCTTCCTCCTTCCGACACTCTGTTCTTCTTCTTCTTGCAATTGTAGAAACCCTAGATGGTATGCCCTAGAGTGATCCTTGTCCTTTTTCTTCCTTCACTTGAGATGGAGCCTTTCTAACTTGAGAAGATGAACTTGTCACCTCCCAACCGAGCCTTCTTTTCTTCACGAAGATTGCAGACTTAGAGCAGCAGTAATACATCCCTAATTCTTCGCACGTGTGAGGGGATACCTTCACAAAAACTATGTTAGATTCCTTCTTCTTCCTTCGCTTGTGTAACCTTCTTTCTCGCTTGAATGAGAGGCCTTATAGGCACTCTTTTCTAGCCCAAACACTTCTCCTTTATGACTGCAATAGGAGAGCTTGATATGACAGCAAAATATCCTTCTTGACTTCACACGTGTGGCTGCAATTAGCCCTAGAACAATTCCCAAAAACTCGCTTTACTTCCTTCCTTCTTCGCTGCACTTGGAGACCTCTTTCCTTGACTTCTTCATACCCTTTACTTGTCCTCTTTCTCATTGATTTCAAAGATGATATGATAATACTTTGAGTAGGTCGAATGGCTCCTTATATAGGAGTCTGTCTCCTTCTTTTAGGCTGACTTGCTCTATATAATTTGGATTTCTTCTTTTGATGGTGCCAACGCTTGGAGGAGGTTTATGACTTTGCTTGGAGGTCTTCTTATGACTCTAATACATATTATTACATAGTGTAGCAAGCCCATAAGGGTCTTTAATAAATACATTGACTCTTTGACTTCCTAGAAGCACTTAAATGTGTGCTTGACCTAATCAATGAGCAAGAAACTCATTGTTATAAATAACAAAAATAATATTTCTTTCTCTTTACAAGTATAAAGATCAAAATTACATTTATGAAGACCGAACCTAATTACACTTTCATCAACACTCCCTCTTAACTAGGGAGGTATTTATAAATCATTACAAGGTGTTTGGATATTTTTCAATCTTGAAGAATTCACACAAGAGAAACTGGATTGGCAATCCATCTGTTGTAGCATCATAGTAACCAACATTGTTCATAGCAAGGCTTTGACTAACAGCTCTATCTCTCATAAGATCAGAGCACAATGTTGGCGCGACCAATGACTTAGACACCTTAGTCATTGTCTCTCAAGGTACATACCCACCCGGGTGTTCACTGAGTATGACCTTTTAGGACTATTCTTGTCCTGGGTTCCCAACACTCAAAGAATATCGGTCCTTTTGCCTACTCTTGTCTTGGATGCCCTACACATCCTCAAAGAGCATCAGATGCCAGATGATTACCCAATCCTCCCATTCTTTCTTCCCAAGTGAAGACAAGAATGTTGTGTCTTTCTCCTCTTAATTGAGGAAGACATGCCCAAGTTTCCTTTGACAAGGAACTTGCCCAAGCTCCTTTGTAATTGGGAACTTGTTATAACTCCCTCTTAGCCAGGGACTTGTCCATTCATCAGCAACTTCTTCTTCGTGGGTCCCTTTGTTGCTTGATCTACTTCTTTCCTTTGATGCCATGGCGTCTTTATTCGAACTTCTTCTTGGTAGGGCACAAACCATCGATCACTTTCCTTCCTTGCTTGTCATGTCATTGCTCCTTCGTGGAAAGTGACCTTCTTGATGTATGTCAAGTTTTTGCATCATCTGGCTACTCCTTTGTCATCTATCTATGCTTTAGAATACTTATCACATAGATGCTTAATTGTACTTGCTTGTTCCCACTCTTCGATTTAGTAGCCCTTCATGACTTCATCCTGACATTTCTCCAACATTAAATAGTGCTTTTGTTCGATGGCTTCGTCATCATGACATCTTTGTAGAGTTGAATCAGTTATCTGCACCTTAATATCTCCAAGGCCTTCATAGGTGTCAAGGGTCCTTTGATCTTTTTCTTCCTTTATCAGAGTTGTTATGCCTTCTTTCGGGAGATGTCTTTAATGGATCTTGTCAAATAGTGATTCTTTATGACGATGGTGTTCTTCACATGCTTGATCTCTTTCTTCATTTGCTTCTTCTTGAATTGTTTAGATAACAACCTTATACTTCCTCATGAGAGCACTTTCTTCATTACCTACTTCTTGGACTGGCCAACGTTTCTTCTTCACTTGCTTCTTGGACTAGTCAACAACATTATACTCCTTATGTGAGCATCTCTTTTTGTTGACCTGTATTAGATGTAGTACATGCTCTTGACTATGTCTTCGGTGAAAGAGATCCTTTTGTACTTGATCATGTTTTTAGAACTATACCCATGACTCAATAACATATATGATGACATGACTTAAACTTTGATGCATACATACCTCATCTTGATTTTTCCTTGATCGTCTCGGCTTCATTTGATGGTCCTTTTTGATTGGTGTAGCCTTTCTTGTTTCATCTTTTCTTGCCTGCATATCATCCTTCCTTGTATTCCATGAATGGAATTCCCATTGATACATCAGCTCTTATTTATGAACCTTCTATTGAAGATTCTTGTCATAGGATCTTGAAGACCCTCATCCTGCAAATGTTTCTTCCTTTTGATGATGGAGGCCTTCCATGATTTTTTAATCATTATCAATTATTCTTTTATCATGGATGATGTCCTATAATAGGTATGCTCCTTCTACATGAATATTTTGAGCTATATGTACACCATGCTCCTACATTCTAAAAGATACTTCTAACCATGCATTTTGTTCTATTTCTACATGCTCCTATACTACTCAAAACTTTGAAAGAAGATTTTAAGTAAAGAAGTAGACTTAGTCATAGCAGAGATCTGGAGGATCTTCCTTCTTTTGCTACTTGTCTTCTTCTTTCACCTCTTGTGTTATATGAGTTTCTTCCCTTTTTCTTTTGTTGTTGTTGTCCCTCTTAAGTTTAGGACAATTCCTTTTGTAGTGTCCATATTCTTGGCATTCAAAGCATTGGACTTTGGACATATCTCTATTGTTTGTTCTTCATGGACCAAATTTGCCAAATTTTCCCTTTCTCTTGGCCATGGTTGCAAATGCTTTCTCCTTTGATCCCACATCATCTTTTGCTTTGAGTCTAGTTTCCTCTATCTTGCATAGAGACCATAATTCAATTAGTGGGGTAGCTTCCTTCTTGGCATATATGCTTGATGTGAAGTTGCCCCAATCCTCGGGTAGAGCATTCAGTACTACGATTGTCATTTCTCTGTCAGACATGACTTCTCCCAACTCTTAAAGTTGATCCCTCATCTCAGAGATCTTCATGAAGTATGGAGCTATTCCTTCCTTTGATATCTTCATCTTGTACAAATCATTTCGTAGAGATCACTTCTCCAATTGTGCTTATCGAGAATAGCTCTATTAGCTTGTCATAGGTTTCTTTTGATGTTTCAAATTTGGAGACATAAGGAATGAGAGAGTCTTTGATGGATTCTATTAGAATCCTTTGAGTTCTTGTCTCATCCTTATTGTACTTGGCTAAGGCTTGAGTTTGTTCCTTAGTAGGGATAGTGATATTCCCTTTGATGTGATCTAGAAGTTCATTCTCTTTGAGAAGTAAAGCAGTCCTCTTCTTCCATGCAAGGAAGTTAGTGGTCCCAACCAATTTGTTGCTTTCTTTGTAAAAAGACATTGAGGCATATTCAAAAGGGGACATATACTTACTTGATAGAGTTTCAGATGTAGTGGACTTGCTTTCTTCTTGAAGACTTGATGGCTTGCCTTCCTTATATCTTGATGTTCTTCAAGTTGCTTTCTTCAAATGGACTTGTTTGATGATGAAATTTGCTTGATGACTTGGCTTGTAGTGCTTTTCCTTTTCCATTTTAAAGATGGTGTAGCTTGATGTAGGTCCCTTTATACAAAAGGATTCTCCTCTTGCTTTGTAGTCTTCTTGTAGTCCTTTCTTGTTCTTGATGTGATTGAGACTTCTCGACTTGATGCTTCAACCTTGTAGTTGTCCTTGATATGTTCTTCCTTGATGAGTTATCTTATGAGTGTTCTTGAGATGCCCTTTCCTTGATGTGTTACCTTAGCCCTAATACCATGTTGAAGAATCAAGGGAAGTTATGTATACTAGGATTCTTTTAGACTTGATAACAATTTGTGAAGCACTTTTCCAATTTATCTTAGCTTGATCTTCTTCTTCTTATTATTAAAATGTGTGTTTACTACATCAAACTACTACCAAAACACAAGAATATAAGAATACAAGATGTTGGCTCTCTGTCAGGGCAAAACCTCTCTCTCTTAGAGAGGAAAACCCTTTAGTAAATTTCTCTTATTGAAGCTTCTATTGATCAATGTCAAACCCTAGACCCTTGACAAGAAGATCCTCCAAGCACAAGTCAAGCCCTTTCAAGATCACTTCCTCTTGCAACACTTCGTCCTCCCTCTTTCGGCACTTCGTCTTCCTCCTTCCGACACTTTGTTCTTCTTCTTCCGGCAACTGTAGAAACCCTAGATGGTATGCCCTAGAGTGATCCTTGTCCTTTTTCTTCCTTCGCTTGAGATGGAGCCTTTCTAACTTAAGAAGACGAACTTGTCACCTCCCAACTAGGCCTTCTTTTCTTCACACAAATTGCAGACTTAGAGCAGCAGTAATACGTCCCTAATTCTTCGCACGTGTGAGGGGATACCTTCACAAAAACTATATTAGATTCCTTCTTCTTCCTTCACTTGTGTAGCCTTCTTTCTCGCTTGAATGGGAGGCCTTATAGGCACTCTTTTCTAGACCAAACACTTCTCCTTTATGACTGCAATAGGAGAGCTTGATATGACAGCAGAATAGCCTCCTTGACTTCGCACATGTGACTACAATTAGCCCTAGAACATTTCCCAAAAACTCGCTTTACTTCCTTCTTCGCTGCACTTAGAGAACTCTTTCCTTGACTTCTTCGTACCCTTTACTCGTCCTCTTTCTCATTGACTTCAGGGATGATATGATAATACTTTGAGTAGGTCGAATGGCTCCTTATATAGGAGTTTGTCTCCTTCTTTTAGGCCAACTTGAGGCCAACATGAAGACTTGAAGCCGGCTTGCTCTATATAATTTGGATTGCTTCTTTTGATGGTGCCAACGCTTGGAGGAGGCTTACAACTTTGCTCAGAGGTCTTCTTATGACTATTACATAACATAGTGTAACAAGCCCATAATGGTCTTTAATAAATACATTGACTCTTTGACTTCCTAGAAGCACTTAAATGTTTGCTTGACCTAATCAATGAGCAAGAAACTCATTGTTATAAATAACAAAAATAATTTTTTTTTTCTTTACAAGTATAAAGATCAAAATTACATTTATGAAGACCGAACCTGGTTACACTTTCTTCAACACTCTAAAATAGTTGCAAATCCAAAAAGGCCAAACAAAGGAGGAGAAAAGTTTGTTTGTGGATGGTTTTCTCATAAACTGTTGGGCAGAGAATGCAGGATTAGCAAGGAAGAAGACAAGTTTTGTACGACAGTTTTGTGCCTATTGTATGGTTGGTTTCCATATGAAACAGGTCTAAGTTCTTTGAGGTGTGCCCTAGTTGCAGGCTGAATACCTGTAAATGACTATTTGGAAGGCCGAAAAAGGCCTACAGTGGATTGCCAATAGTATTAAACATAAGGGACTTGCAAAAAGAGCCAAGTCGCAATATTGGAGACAATTTTGTCATTAATTGTAGGACTATGATTGTAGTTACAGTCAGTTTTAATCAAAGGGTCGAAATTGCAGAGGGAAGTTAGAGAAGCCAAGAACAAGAAGGGCAACAGAACATTGATAAACAAGAAGGATTTTAAGGACTATCAAAAGACTAGAGCATGTTTTTGAAGAAGACTTGAAGAATAGAATGCTTTGGGAACTAGATGAAGTTTGAATACCTCTTTGATGCAGCTCCCTAGTAATCATGGACGATAGAGGTGTGTAGTTTTTGCATATGAGATATGTCTATTGTATGGTTGGGATCATGCAGTTATGGTTTCGCAATTCCTTTATGATAGGTTTTGATAACTATACAGCTGCTAAGGTTTGTAGATATGTGTAGTCTTGAAGACTCTATTTCGATTGAATTAACCCTAGGAGTGAAAACCCTACCCCTAATTGATTGTTCCCTCTAAGGAAACCCTGGCTCTTAACATCTAGGGTATGCAAATCTAATTTTGAAAAGTTAATCTAGGGTATGTGGTAAAACCCTAGCAAGGGTTGAACTAAATAAACCCTAGGGCTTGAAAGTCAAAACCCTAGGGTTGATGTTTCCATTAAAACCATAATAGGGATTGGATGAAGAAATAAAGGGTTTATAACTAAAACCCTAGAAGTTCACCTTCGGAGAAAGCATGGAAACCCTAGATTGACAGAATTGACATCATGCTCTTGTCTTTGTATATTTTGGTTGGTTGTACTTGTTGTTGAGAATTGCAGGTACATATTGAAGGATATCAAAACTATGGGAGCAAAATAAGAAGGATGAAAGAACAAAACAAAGCAACACTTGTGCTCATTAATTACTCCTTGAAAATGATGAGCATGATGGAAGGAGGGAACTGCAAGGACCTTGAAGGAATTAATGCTCATGATTTCATTATGATGAAGCATGCATCGTCGCATTATCTAGAAGAATTTTTGTTTTTATGAAGCATGGCATCATAGAAGAAAGCATATGATAGTAGAAGATTTAGAGTCTACATTATCAAGTTGCTTTGGAAGTAGTCATCTTGCTGACGAGAATGAGAAGATTTGGATCATCTTGTATATCAATGTTCATCCAAGTATTCTTCTAACATAATGTTAGAGGTAGTCATTTTGCAAGAAGGATCACTAATATCCTCCATTGAGAACTATCATTTAGGGAAGGTTCATGGAAGAAGCATTATGACATGACTAGTATTTTCCATCTAGCATGGAATTAATCTTGAAGGATGAAGGCATGTGGATGACCGAGTTGCAGTATGAAAGACATAATTGAAGTCTTTCTTCTCAAGGGAAACTTATCTTCGATAAGGATAAAAGCAAGCTCATTTAGGGAAAGATAACTAGATGGCCATGTGTAAGTAAAAAAGGTATGCATGTCTTCAATAACTCATTTATAGAAGGTATAATTCATGTCTACAAGAATTTTGCAAAAAGAGTTGATCATGAGAGGTCTTCCATGTGGTTACTCGACACTTGGAAGAAGAAGTTTGGCATGTCTTGGAATAGCTAAAAAACAAGACTCTTCGACAAGATACCATGACTTAAACATGATGATATTGATCAACATCAAATATGGTCTCTTGAAGCAAGAAAGAAAGTTGATAATAACAACTCCAAGGAAGAACATATTACAACTTGTTGAATATTTCATTCCACGGGGCACTTTGATTAAAAAGTAAAAGCATGGAGGAGGATTCTTTTACAAGATGGAGATAGACCATAGGAAAAAGATGTTGATCTCAAAGGAAACAAGAAAGCATAATCTGATATTTCGATAAGAGGCCATCATGTTAAGATAACTATGTATTTGATGTTTTGGTATTGGTTATCTAGTTGATATATGGTTTTGCCACCTAGAAGAATGTTACAAGAATGCATAATAAAGTTGAGGCAAGTATATCTACAATTACTTGTTTTAAACTCAATCAAATGATTACATAGATTGAGTGGATGGATTTGGTAATCCTTGGAGGATTATGTGATCAAGATGCCTACATCATCTTGGGATTGAAAAGGTAGTAGTACAAAAAGATAACTTGATGTTTATGACGATGAAAATCTCTTTCATGATCGGAGGGAGCTATAACCTGCTATATTTAGTTTGGCTCAATATAATGCCACTGTTGATGACGACTAGAGGAAAGTGATATGAAAGGTTGATGGCCTAAACCCTGTCACAAACTAAATAAGGTTTGGCTCCATTACAAAAGCTCAATATAAAGAGATGCAAAGGAAGGCGGAGCCACGCAGCTACTTGAAGATCTCCATGAAGAATTAGTAGTTGAAAAAGACACACTAAAGAATCTCGTGATTATGTCTTCCCAATTGAAAGGAAGAAAGGAAGAAGAAGCAAGAATCTATTCCATGCACAAGAGGGAATAGGGATATCCTCCCTGGTTGAGAGGGAGTGATGTTGGACATTTTATTCACTTCTATCATGTGTCATGCACTAGGCCAGGACTAACAATTGTTCGTCTAGTGAAGGCCATGGCAAGGAGAATGGAGGATTAAATAAGCATCTGAGATTGATACTCCTTAATAAAATAGGAGGTTATCAATGGACCAACACTCTTTGAGGATTAGACAAGTGTCTAAGATAAGAGTGGTCGAAGAGGACCAATATTCTTTGAGGATTGGGAATCCAAGATAAGAATAGTCCTAAAAGGAAATACCTTATGAACATCCGAATGGGATATGTGCCTTAGAGGTAGTGTGGTGTCTCACGTAAAGCCTCCCAGCATTACTCTCTGAAGTAAGAAGGGCTTGTCAATTTAAAGGCGCTACTATGTTGACAATGTCGGTTATGATGGTGATGCTAGAGATGGCTTATCAATCCGACTCTTCTTATGAGAACTCTTTAGTTTGAGAATATCCTTGTATTGGTTGTACAATTATGAATACCTCCCTAGTTAAGAGGGAGTGTTGGAAAATGTAACTAGTTTCGGTCTTCATAATTGTCATTGTACTCATGTCATTATGTATATCTTATGTTACAAGCAAAAGAAGAAAGAAAAATATTATTTTCAAGCATAGGTTTCATGCTCTATTTATTTCGTCAACTAGGTCAAGCATGCATTTCATGCTCCTAGGGTTTGTCAAGTCAAAATAATATTTTTTCTTGAGTCAAGAAAGTCATTATCATTTGTATAAGTCTCATTTGCACTTGTTGTAACAAAGGAAAATAATTATTTTTTAGTCTAGGAAAGCTAATTTATCTTCCAAGACCAAGTCGCCCTTATCAAGATGAAGTTGGCCTAGAAGCGGCCTATTCAACCACTTGTAGAGTATATATATAGCATGTGAGTTCGACTCATTTGGAAGCTACATCAAGTTCGATATGAAGTTCATCTACAAGAGCGAAAGTCCCTGAAGGAAGGTCAAACCAAGAGCGAAGGAAGAAAACATTGAAATCGAAATATTTTTGCTCACACGTGCAAGGAGTTAAGGTTTTTTGGGTTGATTGTGGGGTCGAAAGTTGCAGGACCAAGTCCTTGATTGGAGCAGTTTGTGAGAAGTTTGCCTTTTGTTGACTTTGGAAGATTTTGCCTTGTTTGAGATCTTATTGAAGCGCTGACTTGGTGCTTGGGAGGAATTTTGGCTTTGGTCTTTGGGTCTTGGATTTCTCATTTGAACTGATTCTATAAGAAGAAAAGAGATTCTTTCTAGGTTTTCCCTTGGAGGGGTTTTTCCCTGGCTTGGAGCCTATATTTTGTGTCCATTTTCTTTTGTGATCTTCATGGTTTATGCTCTTGATAATTGTTTGATGAAAAGAATCTAATAAAGAACACAAGATGATAATATAAGTTCACAAGCTTTTATCAAGGATGAGAAAAATTGTTCAAGATAGTTGTCGTACTTAATCTTCCAACATTCTTGACACAAGATAACCCTAGAGTTACTCCCCAATACTCAGAACTCTATAACCTCTGTATCAACAGCCCAAAACATATTGGGCAAAGCATCATTGATAAGATGGACTTATCCTTCATAATCCTGAAAACATGTGCTTCAATTTTCTATTGCCCAAAATGCATAGGGTGAGGCTTCTTCTGTTGTAGCTATCAAACTTCAATATACCTTGGACCTACTCACATGCTCCATTTAAAGGGAGATCATGTGTTGTCCTACAAAGTTTCCCACCTCAAGAGTTACCCTACGCATTGGTGGGTAACAATCACAAACTACAACATATTTGCATGTGATTCGTGCTAGGTGATGTTTCAGCATGTTAATGCTCCCATACATAAGTAGATTATAGCATTTGCACTTGATCTTCATGTCATCATTCAAATCAATTCAAATAGCATGTTTCATGCTTCATCAAGAGGCCTTTTGGATAGTGAATATTCAAGAGAAGGAAACTAGAACAAGAAGTATAGAGTTGTAGGTAGAATCTAGATGATGATAATCCCTAACACCAAAAATGAAAACAAAAGATCAAAAAGAATTAGGCTGAAAAACAAGAAACCCTCTTGAAAATCAAAATGCAATGGACATTGGAAACGAAACATCAAAAATCCAAGAGGCAAGTTTTTAGCTTCTCCACCTTGAGGGTTGTATTTAGTCTCCAATTAAAGGGTACACCATACAAACATTCTCCGCAAGCAAATTATCTCAAAATAGAAAAGAACGCTATCCAACATTCGAAATGATCTCCTACAGTAGTGCAACGGGATTTCAATTATAATTCCTTCATCTTGGACCATGGGAAACAATTGAAAGTATTTTATCAAAACTAGCCTCTAGGAGATATCAAGGCATGTGAAAACATATTTATGCTATGTTAGACTTCTAGTATTATAGTAAACCCTCCTTAAATAGATCAGTATCCACAGTCACATTCTCACTAGTTGCTAGAATCCCAAATCACTCAAGAATCCAAGATGAAATGAGAATGAGAATGAAATGAGTTATATGCCTTTCGGGTTGTGCCTTAGAAGAGTTCCCACTCTCCCCCTCTCCCCAACCCCTATTTTGGCATTTTCTCCAAGTCTTATGCATGTGGGATCAAGGTCCACAATTGCTTACCAAACTCGCCTAAACTCACGTGTTTAGGTGAGTTTGGAAAGTTTCCATCAGTCATGGCCAATGCTAGGCAAGTTTGTAAACCAGGGGAGTTCCCCACAAGTTTCGCCTCAAGAACTCATTTCAGAAGAGATTTGGTGATACTCATGAGGCCCTGTCAACTCTCATGAGACTAGTTTTGACATCACTATAGTGTTTGGAAATCAACCTTTCATAGTGGCCCTAAAAGGCTATCAATTTCAATACCAATTGAACATACTTTTCACTGGCTAATTCAAGAGTAGTTTGTTTTGTTGGAAAGTTTGTATTGAGATCTTTCCAAAAAGATATAATATGATATCATTTTGATTAAAACACATGGTGATACAAGTTCTGCAAGTTGCTACTATGTTTTGTTGAAAAATGTAACTAATGTCGATCTTCATAATTGTATTTGAGTCATGATATAATGTATTTGTCAAAAGAAAGAAAAAGAAATTTTATTATAAATTAAATTGACTTATTAAAGCATGGGTTTCATGCTTCGGGTCAATGGTTCTTAGGTCAAATCCTCCACTGTAGGCTTCTATGTTTTATGTCAAGTGTCCTTGTATTTGTAAATACGTACAAGACCCTTCTTGGGCTTCATATATCAAGAAAGAAATTTATTTTAATGTAAAATAGGTCTTTTATGTCTCCTCCACCAAGTCGGCCTCAAAGAAGGAAAATTCGGCCTCATCAAGGGAATTCCACCTCACACAAACACTATATAAATGCAGCAATTCAACCTCATTTAGATCATCAATTCATCAAGTTCGATCTGTAGTTGTTGGAGGTAGAAAAGGGTGTGAAATTCAAGGAAGAGGAAGGAAACCCTAGCAAAGGAGAAGGAAGTATTTGTCAAGCATAAGAAGTCGAATTTTCTCTCTTTGTCTCACACGTGCGAAGTTGTTGAGTTGTTGGAAGGGCGGAAATTTTGAAGTTGATGGGGGTCAAAATTCTGTATTGTAACTGGGTCGAAATTCTGAAGTTGTTGGGGGTTGAAACTCTAGATTATTGTTGGGTTGAAGTTGTTGGACAAGAAGAGAATACTCAAGTTTAGCTTAATCATCTTGGAAGGCTAACTTGGTGGAGGAGGAAGGTCTTTTGGGTCTAAGGTCTTGGTCCATTTCAATTTGATTTACTAATGGAAGAGTTTGACTAGGTTTTCCCCTATAGAGAGGTTTTAGCCTTGACTGGTATCATTGGTCTTCATGTTTTGATTTGATGATTGCTTGATGAAAAGTAGATAAAAGAACATAAAGAAAGTTAATAAGAATACAAGAATATCACAAGTAATTATCAATATAAGAGAATCCTTCTTCCTTTTTTATTTTCTAACATGGTATCAAAGTTAAATTCAAGAAGGAAGAAAAAGGCTGAAGATCTACTGAAAGGGTCAAAGGAAAGGATCATAGAAGAGGAAGGTCTATTATCTATATCAAGAAAAGAAGACATGAAAATGAAGTCTAAAAACAAGCTAGAAGAAGCAATTAACTACAAAGCATGGAAGAAGAGGATAGATCTTATTGTCGCTAAGCATAAGTTTTGGATCTTGTTCAAGGAAAAGTTGAGAAACCTACAGATGATGCGGGAAAGGAGAAATTCAGGGAAACCAAAATCTTGGCCATGAATCTCATAGTAGATGGAGTGAAGGAGAATCTAATCCCATACATATCCAATATGGATTCCGCTCAAGAAATGTATGAAGCCCTCTCCAAGTTGTTCACCATCAAGAATATGGGTCAAATAGCTAGTCTCAAGAATGAACTAAGAACAATGAAGATGACAAAGGATGATATTGTGTCATCATATTTTGTAAGGATACCTAGAATAAGAGATGAACTCCAAGCAATAGATTAAGTTGTACCAGAAAAAGAACTCATGATTGCTGCTCTTCTAGGTCTACCAAAATCTTGGAGTGCTTTTGCATCAAGAAATAACAGTTGGAAGGATACTCCATCATTTAAACAAATGTGTAATGCATGCAGTCAAGAAGAAGCCCGCATCTCATTGGTAAGTAACAAGAAGGAGGATGAAGAAGACAACACTTCAAATGCCTACTTTGCTCATCACAAGAAAAAGGGAACATTCAAGAAGTTCAAAGGAACAAAGAAGAAGGTTGACCTATCCAAGGTTGAATGCTACAATTGTCATAAGATGGGTCATTATAAAAGTCAATGTCCTAAGAATCCATGAAATAGGAAGAGAGAAAGAGAACATGTGAATGTTGTTGATGAAGCTCCACCAAAGAAGAACAAGGCAGAAGAATCTGAAGTCAAAGAATTATTTGCTAAAGACTCTTAAAGATACTATCCCTTGCATATCCTTCTACTTTAAGTTTTGCAATGTTTTCCTTTATGTTTTGATTTTTAGAGTTCATAGATCTAATATGTCTTGTTAGGAATTCTTGAATTGTTTTTGAAAGTTATAGGTATCCCTCAAAAGGATTGGATTAAGAGGAAGCCTTCACCGTTTTTCCAAAAGATAAGTATATTGTTCTTTGTTTCACCTTTCATGTTTGATTTCCTCCTCACGCCGAGATTTGTTTGTATTATAAAGTATATACTAATAACCTTTCCCTTATATTTCCTTGGTAGGAAAGCTTGCAGAATTTGTAGAGTTTATGGAGGAAACTTCAAAGGAAAGACTTGAATCATGAAAGAAGTTTTGTTGCAAAGGAAGCCCTTCAAGAATTGATGTCCTGCGAGGTTTGTTAAAGAACAACTCGAGGTTTGTCTTAGATTACAAGTTTTGTTACAAGAAGTATGTTCATTCTCTTTTGAAATTTGTTTTACATCACTGACATCTTTATGTCTAAGGTTTTGGATCATAGAGGTTCTTGTTAGGGTGATTAATCATTAGATTGAATCAACCCTCGTTATACTCATTTGATCATTCTTATGAAACCCTAACTCTCAAGGTTCATTGTCAAACCCTAGCCTCTTGTTGCTAAGGGTGTGTCGATATTAATAATAAAACCCTAGTCTTGTTTGGGGTTGATGATATAGTCTAGAAATCCTATTCTTTTGAAGTTTAGGGTTTTGATCATGTTGTGGTAAAAACCATAGTCCTTTAGGGTTTGTCGTTAATGTCTAAATGAAACCCTAGATTTTTAGGATTTGGTGAATTAAGTTTTTGAAAAAAAACCCTTGTAATAGTCATAGTAAGATCCTAGGAATGTAACCCTAGGGGACTATTCGTTTATATGATCAAAACCCTAGCCTCGTCAAAATTGTTGTATTTCTAACTTCATTATATTGATGATTATATCTTACGCTTGCCTAGTATATATTAATGTGAAATGTTAGTCCATCCTAGATATAAATATGTGAGTATGCTAACTTAATTATTGATACTCATGTTTTAGTTTGTGAAATCTAGGGTTTGTAACAAAACCCTAGTAGAGTGATATTCTAGGACATGATAATATTGTTTAGCTTTGATGATAAAATTTAGGGTTTGCAACAAACCCTAGTAGAGTCTAACATGTAATTCTAAAAGCATATTGTTGAAACCTTAGATGTATAGAAATATGATGTTATTGTTGATATCTAAGGTTTTGTGTCTCGAAGATGGAGTCTAGGCTTTATAACAAATCCCTAGCAAAAAGTTCAAGTCTAGTATGTTTAAAGATGTGACCCTTGTTGATTATGAACCTATCTAGGTTTTAGGTATTTGATGTCTAAAGCTTGAATGTTTTGATGCTTCCATTGTAATGGCATGATATAGTTAACTTCATGTTTCTATTTATATTTGGTTGTACTTGCTATTAAAGTCTTGTAGGTACATAATCTTCAAGATGTTGAAGATGAAGATGATAATGATGATGAGCATGATGAAGGAAGCTATAAGACTGATGATGATCAAGATGACCTTGATGTCGTGAGAAAGAATGAAGCCTTGAAAGGTTGAATCTTCTTTGATGTTATAAAAGAAGGAAATTGTTGATCCCCCTAAGTTGAGAGGGAGCTTCGATAAAAGAAAGGGTATATCTCCCTAGTTAAGAGGCAGGGCATATTATGACAATCACAATGTACCTTGAAGAAAAAATGAAATCGAAGAATGAATGAAAGTACTACAGATATATTTGCAAACAAACGATTTGAGAAGTACTGAGGTTGTATTTGGTGCTACTAAAGAAATGAAAGAAAAAAGCTTCTGACAAGTTGTATTTGGATAACTTAATAAAAGTAGCATCAGAATGATTGAGGACCCCAAAGGTTTGTGTTTACTTGTATATATACTTGTTTATTATTGATTGGGGTTGTGATTGTGCAGGATATCTCCGTAAAAAGATTGAATGTTTGAAGCATGTTTGGAATGGCGAATATATATTTGATTTAGTTTATAAGGAGAGATGTAAGCATTTAGGGTTGAGTGCCTGATGCTTGGGAGGACATCTAGTCGACCTATGACTTGATGTCTAGATCCCGAAGTAGGGAGGGTGGTGTTGGTCATAGAGCTCTGACCATGGATACGCACCTAGATCCCTGGGTTGGTGTTAGAGTAGAAGTTCGATGGTACCTATAGAGGCTAAAGCTTGGAACACACCTTAGTCCCACCCAATTAGCGTACTTGGTCAGGTATCTAATCTGTAGCACTGTGTGTGTTGTGACTCTTCATAGAGTATATCACTTTGAGATCTTCCACGTACCTTTGTATATATGTAATTATGAATACCTCCTTAGTTAAGATGGAGTGTTGAAAAATGTAACCAGTGTCTGTCTTCATAACTGTATTTGAGTCATGATGTAATGTATTTGTGAAAGAAAGAAAAAGAAATTTTATTATAAAAGAAATTGACTTGTTAAAGCATGGGTTTCATGCTTGGTTCAATGGTTCTTAGGTCAAAGCCTCCATTGTAGGCTTTTGGGGTTTATGTCAACTGTCCTTGTATTTGTCAATATGTAAAAGACCCTTCTTGGGCTTCATCTATCAAGAAATAAATTTATTTTAATGTAAAATAGCTCTTTTAGGTCTCCTCCACCAAGTCGGCCACAAAGAAGAACAAGTCGACCTTGTCAAGGGAATTTGACCTCACACAAACACTATATAAAGGGAGCAATTCGACCTCATTTAGATCATCAACTCATCAAGTTTGATTTGCAGTTGTTGGAGGCAAAAAAGGGTGTGAAATTCAAGGAAGAGGAAGGAAATCCTAGCAAAGGAGAAGGAAGTCTGTGTCAAGCATAAGAAGTCGAATTTTCTCTCTCTTTGTCTCACACGTGCGAAGTTGTTGGGTTGCTAGAAGGGCTGAAATTCTGAAGTTGTTGAGGTTCGCAATTCTGGATTGTTGTTGGGTCGAAATTTTGGCTTTGTTGCTAGGCTGCTGCTGGACAAGAAGAGACTACTGGAGTTTGATGAATCATCTTGGAAGGTTGACTTGCTAGAGGAGGAAGGTTTTTTCGGTCTAGGGTCTTGGTCTATCTAAATTTGATTTACTAGTGGAAGAGTTTGACTAGGTTTTTCCCTATATAGGGGCTTTAGCCCTAGCTGAGTGCCTACATCTGGTGTCATTGATCTTCATGTTTTGATTTGACGATTGCTTAATGAAAAGTAGATGAAAGAAGAGCATAAAGAAAGTTAATAAGAATACAAGAATATCACAAGTAATTATCAGTAGAAGAGAATTTTTCTGCCTTTCCGATTTTCTAACATGTTTCACCCTAAAGCACCCTAGCAATAAGGAAAAAATAACCACAAGTTCAAATAGAGGCAAGTAGTTCAAGTATCGCTTTTTGCAAGTAAAGTTCAAATTTTGGTGGCAATTTTGGCATATTAAAACCTATATTTTATTTTCCCTAAAATCCTTGTGTCCAGTTATTAGCTTCAAATAATTAATATGGATCCTAGGTTCATAAAGGAACCAAGGGATTCAATGGAAAACAAATAAAAAGCAAAAACGTGGAAAGTCTCAACATAGTAACAGAAAAGATAGAAGAGAAATATAAGAAAATACAATTTGAAATTCATATTGGAAGGGAATAAATTAGAAGATGAAGATGAAATATTTACTTGGCTAGACTTAGAAGATCAATGCATTGTTTGGTATGAATAATTACTAAATGTGAAGAGGTAGACAAAACAAAAAAAATCATTGAAATTCATCATGAACAAGTGAAGAAAGAATCTTCTAGATAGATGAGTATAACTCTTTTTGTTTTCTATTCAATGAAGCTCCTCTCCTCCATGAGAAAATTCACATCAATTTTTTTGAAGAGATTAGAATTGTCTCCCTCTTCACCTCAACAAGATTTGCACACACATGTGGTTGGCACTTTTAATTAGATGTTAAAGATGGTCGTTCATGTATTTTCTGAAGCATATTTGAATCCGTACAACCCACTTGATTATTTCCAGCCATGAGCAATTTTTTCCTTCAACGTGTAATTGATGAAGACTATTCCTTGAGATTCCATCAATTCAAGCATATACACATGATTGTTTTAGACAAAATGCCTTCTCCAACCTTTGATTTGGTGCACATGACCTTGATCTCCAAGCAAAGTATAGAGAAGCGAAGAAAGAAGCAACATGGAAAAACTATTTTCCAAAAGAACGAAAAAAAAAAGTACCAATAATAGATGCTTTGATGGCAAGGTGTTGCCTAGAGAGAGAGCATGTTGTGCCTAAGACATGACCATTTTGTTAAGTGGATAAAATCTTATGTAAATAAGCTACTTTGTTTATATGTGCATAACCCTTAAGGCTCTAATACCAATTAACATCAGCACAATACGACAATGTGAGAGTCTCAAATACAAAGGAATAATTCAAGACAAGCAACCCAGTAAAAGGGAATTCCCAAAACTATAAACATGTCATACACTCATTTGTAATATTAAATATAGAGTAGAATTTGTGGGCAGAGTGATCAAACATGACCAAGTCTCCAATAAAATAAAATAAAGAGTGTAAGCAATCAATATAGGCTCAATATTCCAAATTAGAAAAGGATAAAGTACAAATATAATTAGTGTTGCAAATATTTTGATATGGCCGCCGATATCACAATAAATCAAGATGTTTCCAAGGTGGCAATAATATCACCTTAATATATAGTAAAATATATTTTGTTGAATTTTTATGATATTTAACAATGTTTGGCCAATTTTTCCCGATAAATATTTCATTTACCATTTTATGTTTGCAAAAAAATTCCAATAGCTTTTCTTGACATCACCAATAATCAATATTATAGACCCTTGACGACATATTCACAGACACAATATTTGCAACATTGATTATAATACATGTTCACTAGATTAAGCCTCTCAAGTATTTCCCATAAATGGGTTTGCACATATATAATAAAACATCCTAAGTACATAAAACAATAACTTGATGACCTCACATTGGGAATGGGGCCTCTCAAGGGTTCCGTAGTTCTAATATCCTTTGGGGTTCTTCCTACCCAAAATATTTCTTCCTAGCAACTTTTTCTATGTGAACACTAAAAAGCCTTTCTTGGGAGAGGTTTATGATGGCATGGATACCCATGGTTAACCATGGAGATCATTTCACAGAAGGCTCCCAAGCTTTTATTTGTCGATGTAAACTTAGTATAGGTTGTTGGAGTAATTGTGTTGATAGGTGGAACTAATTCAAGCTTTGAAATGTTAGCTTTTGGTTGCTCTAAAAGTATTTTTACCTAGCTAAGAAGCCACTTCATGGGATGTGAAGGACTTGTGGTCCCCTAGCTCCTTGCAATGAATGCTAGGGAGGCAAAGCACCTTCTACAAGGTTGCACTTGTTAAGGAGGATAGGCACTTGGCACATGTGAAGTAGCCATTTTGGAGGCGAGCATTAGGCACTTGGACATTCAGCACCTAGCCCTAGGAGCATGTAACCACCTTACACACAAAATGAAGAGAAACACTTGAGTTGAGGAGTGATTCATTGCAACTAACACCGTCTTGGGGGAGAAGCACTTGACATCTCGACAACTAGCTTGAAGAGTGCACAATCTTGGAGGAGGCGTGCTTGGCATGTGGACACCTAGCTTGAATGACAGACCACCTTGGGGTTAGACAAACCTTTGAGTTGCAAATCCTAGTGTGACGGTTGGACACCTTTCTTTGAGGAGCACTTCATTTGCACCTTTGTTTGTTGACATAGCGAAGGGTGCCTACAAATTTGGTCCATCTTTTATTGTTGGCCTCCCTCATCTTATAGTCTATATAAAGGGAGGAAAGTATCTTTGTCAAAAACAACTACTTTATACTATAGAGTTTGACAGTTGATTTTGATGCTAGCTATTTGGAGAATCTTGGAGATTGTGTATTACTCTTGTAACAAGGATTAGTGCCTCTGGGATGCTAGCACTAGGGTTCCTTGGTGTGAGAAATGCAATTTTCAGTATTGTAGCTCGTAAAATGCAAGTGTCTGAATCTCCTTGATAATTTGTGTGATACAAGTGGCAGATCTTGGGGTTTGACAATTGGAGCGATGATGGCTTAGTTGAAAAGCACCAAGGACTGGCTTGTAGAGCTTGGTGGGATGTGTTGCTTAGGCTTTGTATTCCCAATTAGGATTTGAAGTGACTATGGATGCCCTCACTAGGGTTTGGGACGCATTGAACAATCCTTGCTTGGGATGAGCTGAAAGGACTTATTGTACCAGCTTGGGATGGGTTGACGCATTGAACTTTATCTTCATTACTGTGATAATATGAAGTGTACTATTCTTGCCCTAAATTTGGGATTGCATATCTCATTTTCAAATTTGAATTTTCTCTTGTATTGAGCAAGTTTTATGGCTATTTTAAAATGCTAATTTATTAGGACAACGAAGCTTAATGCTATGTTGTTTTAACATTCTTAATGAAACTTTTAGATCTGATTTGTTGTTGTTATGTTTCTGTTGTAGTTTCATATCTGTGTATTGCAACAGATTTTGCCCTAAATGGTTGCTCCAATGATTTATTCTTGAAGCTTTTGTGGTGCCTACATTCTTTAGTTTGCCTAGAGGTAGTGTTGGGCGGATTTGAAGTTTCTTGCAAGGTTTTTGAAGAAACTAGTTTCAACAATAAGGATGAAAACTCTATGAAGCGTATACATGGCCTTAGAAGTGAGACGTAACTTTATGAATGGGTAGAATTCGGAAATTTTAACATCAATCCTAGATTTTATGAATTATGATGAAGACCTCACTACTCAAAGCAATGGGGAAAGGAAAGCCCTACATAAGAATAGGAAGGTGGATGTTGGAGAGGAAAAAGCTTTCATGAGATTATTTCTCGCTTCTCTATAGCCTAAGATGAAAAAAGAATTTGCAAATTTTGTTGTTGGAATGGATAAACCTTTCAGACATATCATCGTCAAATGAGATGACAATCATGAACCCCATTTGATGGTGGATTTTCCATGAAGAAAATGGTCTACATTTGCAAACATATGTGGCCAGTCTTCTTTCACAAGTGGCAAGTTCACCCTTGCCAAACAAGAACTGGAGCATTGATCATTTTATTTACTTTGTGAAGCACAACAAGTTAGAATCACAGATAGCAAAGGATATTGGCCCCAGATTACATTGTTAAAATTTCTCAAACCATGGGAAGCAGATTCTTCGCTCAAAGAATACCTGAACCCTACTTAGCTTAAAACTGAAACCCTATTGAATGCAATATTTGAATACCACAACCTGCAAATACATCTGGTTGGAAACACATACAGAAAATATACAAAAAAATTGCGCTCACAACTCCACATTGTTGTATTTATTAAATCCAACAAACAGTAAACTATAAAGCTATAGTTCAAACACTTAATTTCGCCAACCAACCCAATGGAAGACCCTCTTTCCCTTCTATAAATTAGGAGGAGTTGGGTTTATAATCAATGAACTCCATCCCTACCATACATCGAGGCTAGATCAGCAAAACCCTAACCCTAAACCTAACTCTAGCTAGGGAAGTGTGTGAAAATCCACGATTGCAATAAACTGGAAACTATTCTTCTAAGTGATGCAGTTTATTTGTCTTATGTTAATTAATTAACAACAAATAATGAATACCTCACTATTGTAATCTTCACAATTAAAAATAAACGTCATGGAAAATAGATCAAGAACTAAGAAATAAAGCACACACATAAAATGACACCAATGATTTGGACTAACGTCCCCGCAAAAACCCCAAAGGGAAAACCGATGCAGCAAATGAGGGTTTATATTTTATTATCTCCAGCAAATTAGAGAGTACATAGATCTGCTTGCCAAATACTAGCCAAGCTCCAAAAAATTTACTCCACCACTCCAACTGGCAGATCAACCTCGCAAACATTTGTTTCCCTAACAAAATCAAACTCAACCTTCTCCAGTAAATGCGCACAAAAAATGTTGTTGCGGGAAATACACACTTGTTGGAAACTAAGAACTATTGATACTGCACTCCTTTTGGTGATCCTGCACTCTGTTGAGAAATCTAGGGCATCAATGGTTAGGTGATTTCTCTACTTATGATAATTGCTTGTGATAGACTTTTTACTTCTTGATTACGATCTTCTCTTCTTGAGTTATTACCGTGTTCTTTTCAACAAGACAATTACCAAATCATGAACAATAAAGTGACAAGAGACACAGTATATAGGCTTGTCAGCCAGGGCCAAAACGTCTCACTCTTTGAGAGGAAAACCCAAACAAAATTTTTCTTATAGAACCTTCAATTGATGAAAACCAAGACCATGACGAAGACCCTTGACACTACAGTCCTCCCAAGACCAAGTCACTAGCCTCCTCTTCAACGCTGCTCTTCCTCTTCCTATTCTTGGCTTCCTTCAAATTCTCAGCCTCTTCTTGTATGTCTACAACCCTACAACAAAAACCCTAGATGAATTTCGCTACCTTGAATAGTCTCCTTAAGAGAGAGACTCGTTACACTTCTACTCGGCTTCTTCTAACAAAGTTCTTCCACCCAAACAAGTCACCTCAATGTGGCAGCAATCCTTCGATCTCCTCTTGACAACTTCGGATTTGCTACCTTCGCACGTGAGAGGGCAAACTAGCCCAAAACGGTCCACAACAATCTTCGCTATCCTTCCTTCTTACTTCATTGATGTAGAGGCTTCTTCTAGTATGATTTGTGAACTTATATGAGAGACTTGATTCCTCGAATTTCTTGCTTCCAAATGAGGCCGAGCATGGGTATATACAATCATTGGTCATCACTGAGGCCGACATGATCCCTCGGAGAAAGGTTGACTTCATCTTCTAGATTTATCTCTTCGTTGTAGGTCGACTTGAGTGAGGGCTAGTGACAAGTTCTTGGAGGGTCCCTTGCAAAGACGAATATGACTCTTCACAATGTGTAACATGCCTTCTTTATATGACAATGACTCTTTAGACTTTTATGACTAGATGACAATATCCCCAAGGGCTCTCAATGAGAGCATTTACTAAAAATAAAAGCTCTCGCTCATGAAACCCATCATGCAAGCATTACAATAATTTTATTTTTCTTCTTTACATCTTTTACATAAAATCACAATTACATGTCATTATGAAGACCGAACCTAGTTACACTTTTCAACACTCCCTCTTAACTAGGGAGGTGTTCATAATAGTACTTGGTCATTCTCAATCTGAAGAATTTCTTAGAAGAAGAATCAGATTGTAATCCATTTGTTTGGGATCATATCAACCAGCACTGTCACATAGCAAGGCCTTGACTAATATCTCTATCTCTCCACAAGATCTTAGCTCAATGTTGGCGAGACCAATGACTTATAGACACTCTCATCATTGTCTCTAATGGAACATACCCCACCAAGGTTATCAAGGTGTGTTCCATCAAGACTATTCATATCTTGGATTCCCAGTCCTCAAAGAATATCGGTCCTCCATGACTACTCTTATCTTGGATGCCCTATCTCATCCTCAAAGAGTATCGAATGCCAAATGATTACCTAATCCTCCATTCCATCTTCCCAAGTGAAGACCAGAATGAGGTGTCTATCCCTCCCTCTCAATTAGGGAGGACATATGTATTCCAATAAAGGAATGTACTCATTCCTACAGAAGGAATGTACCTAATCTCCCTCTCGGCTTAGGAATTTCCAAGTTTCTTTCAAGTAAGAAACTTGTTTCCAGGCTCCCTCTTAATTAGGGACCTACAGCAACTCCTCAGGAGGAGATGATGGGACAACTAGCTGCTTGGAACTCCTTCCTTCGATGTCATGAATCCTTCTTCGATATGGAGTCTTCATCTTTTGGGACTTCTACATAGGGCACAGACCATCCATCACTTTCATCCATGAGTCAGTCATGTCATCATTCCTTTCATTAGAAAGTGATCCATTAGTCTACATCTGGCCTTGCTTCATGTCATGCTGCCTTTCTTCATGCTATCTTCTTCAGAAGGATCTTACATCCTTCTACATGATCCTCGGGGAAGACATCCACAGTTCTTCCTTTGGCAGTCCTGTATAAGCCCATCCAAATACTTGTTCAAAAAATGAGAGATGAACACTTAAATCACAACTACCTTTGTGATGGTCTTTTCATCATGACATCTACCTGTAGGCATCAGCGTCCTACATACATGTTGACACATCCCTAAAGATATGCATTGTCAAGGGTCTCTTATCTTTTTCCAGAATTCCATCAGAGTCTTCATATCTTTCTGGGAGATATCATAGTCAAATCTGCTTGGTCTTTCGGATGTTGACTACCTTTACCATTGTTGCATATTCCACGATCTCTTCCTTCCTTTCTACACATATTTCATTCCTAGGAGCTTCCAATCAGAGTTACTCAATTTTAGTTAACCACCTCATACTTCATATGAGGACATATTATGTTGATTTCATCTAGTAAATATGTGATCCATGCATTCATGCATCCTATCGAGGGAGAAGATCCTTTCTTTGACCATGCTTCTCAAGATAGAGCAGTGGTCCATGTTACCTGTAACCATATGACATGACTTCCATAATATCAAATGTAAGCATACATACCTCATCTTTCCTTTAGGTCATCTAGACTTCCTGCAGCAGCTTCGTTTGAATGAAGGAGCTTCATTCCCTTGATCTACTTCACTATTATGTCATCATTCCATGAATTCCACAAGTTTGGAATTCTTGATGAAACACTTGCTCCCCCTCGTGATCAGTGAACCTTACAATGAAGATTCCGTCAGAGAATATTGAGGATCTTGCATATCCTAGATGTTACCTTTTGATTGTTGTATGATGAGTCTTGTCCTAGATGACTTCTTTCTTTTTCCATAAGTATCACTTGAACTTTCAATGAGGTTTCCAAGAGCTATATCCTTCATAGTTGACTACCATAGGTCTTGTTTCAGACATCTCATGTTTCCTATGTCACGAGCTCTTCTAATGCTTCTACCATGATGCCATACTCTAATACAATGCATCCTATCTTATTTACAATGCTTCTTGTCTATAATTTACACAACAGAAGAGAACTTTTAGTGAAGGAGATTCTCTCAGTCATAGTAGAGATCTCTTACTTCCTCCTTCTTAGGCTTCTTCGTCTTAGGTTCTTCCACTTCTTTAGTAATATGGACTTCTTTCTTGTTTCTCTTGTTATTGCCCCTTTTAAGTTTAGGACAATCTTTTCTATAGTGCCCATATTCTTGACATCCATAGCATTGCACATTAGCCATGTTCTTCTTTTTCTTTTGAGAACCAAATTAACCAAACTTTCCCTTTCTTTTTGTCACAGCAGCATATGCTTGATTTTGCTCATTTGATCCTACATCAGTTTTTTCGTCTAGTCTGGTTTCTTCAATTTTGCACAATGACCATAGATCCTAGAAAGGGGTGGCGCTTCTTTCTTCCCAAGAATACTTGAAGTGAAGTTGCCCCATTCCTTTGGTAGTGCATTTAATACTACAATGGTCATTTCTTTGTCAGACATTATTTCATCCAGATCTTGAAGTTGATCTCTTATTTCTGAAATCCTGGTGAAATATGAGGCTATTCCCTCTTCCTTTGAGATCTTGAATTTGTAGAGTTCTTGCCTTAGAGAGATAACTTCTCCTGCAGTACTTACAAAAAACAACTCTACCAATTTGTCATATATATCTTTTGAAGTGTCTAATTTTGATACATATGGGATGAGGGAGCCCTTGATGGATTCTATGAGAATCCTTTAGGCCCTCACTTACCCTCTCATGTCTTTAGCAAGTGCTTGAGTATCTTCTTTGGGAAATTGAGTTATTGACCCCTTGATGTGATCCATGACTTCATTCTCAATCAGGTTTAGGTCTGTTCTTTTCTTCCATGCAAGAAAATTTGAAGCCCCAATAATTTGTTGTTGTCCTTGCAAAAAGACGTTTTGATAGATTCAGATGAAGTCATATACTTACTTGAGTAGATGTCGCTTTCTTCACTTGCTTCCTCCTTAATATTGATAGTGATATAGATAATAGAAGACTACTTCTTGATAGATTTTTTCTACAAGAGTAATCCTTGACCTCTTTGTTGAGAGATCACTTTGATGGAGTTCTTCAAATGGTAAATGCTTGCTTTAATGAGAGAGAGCTTAGTTCACAAATCCTTTTGAAGATGATGACAATGTTCTTTGATCTGGCCTTCCTTGAAGATGATTCCAAGACTCTTGTTCAAGTAGATCTCTTTGATCTAGGGTATGATGTAGATCTTGAACTTTCGCTTTGGTATTCTTTATCTTTCTTTGATCCCTTTCTTGGAACTCAATCCTTGTGTGTCTCCTTGATTAGATGCCCTTTCTCGATTTTGGCACCTTAGCTCTGTTACCATGTTGAGAAATCTAGGGCATCAATGGTTAGGTGATTTCTCTACTTATGATAATTGCTTGCGATAGACTTTTTTACTTCTTGATTACGATCTTCTCTTCTTGAGTTATTATTGTGTTCTTTTCAACAAGAAAATTACTAAATCATGAACAATAAAGAGACAAGAGACACAGTATATAGGCTTGTCATCTAGGGCCAAAACCTCTCACTCTTTGAGAGGAAAACCCAAACGAAATTCTTCTTATAGAACCTTCAATTGATGAATACCAAGACCATGACGAAGACTCTTGACACTAGAGTCCTCCCAAGACCAAGTCACTAGCCTCCACCTCAAGCTGCTCTCCTCTTCTTGTTCTTGGCTTCCTTCAGATTCTCGACCTCTTCTTGTAGGCCTGCAACCCTACAACAGAAACCCTAAATGACTTCCGTTACTTGAATAGTCTCCTTATGAGAGAGACTCATGACACTTCTACTCAGCTTCTTCTAGCGAAGTTCTTCCACCCTATTAAAATTGGCAACCAGGGCCAAGTTCCACTTCGGACAACTCCTTTGGGGAAAATAATTACGGCATTAGATTCCTGTTGAAATTGGCAACTAGGGCCAAACTCCATGTGGGTCACCTTATTTATGGCTGCTAATATTTTTCCTAGATTCCTCTCGTCGAGAGGTGTAGGATTGATCTAAAGATCATCCGATTCTGATAAGTATTTATGGAGATATGAATTTATTTTGATTATGGACAAATTGTCAAGGTCGGCCAGCGAACTTATGTAGGCTCAGAAGCCCAATAGTCATGTCTATTCAACCTCAACGTTTTGCATATAAATACAAGGAGCATTCTCCTCATTTGGACACTTCACTCACACACATCTCTCTCTCTCTCCTGTGCAGAAAAGAGTCTCTCTCTCTCTATCACATGTGGCTAAAAGGAAGACATCCTAGGGCAAAGAAGACACAAAAAAGGATAGCAAGTCATCTTTGACCAGCGTTGTCCTTCAAGAAGTGTAGATTGGGTGTGATTGCCTCTCCTAGGCAGGCCGCAATTTTTGGCACGAAAATCGAGGTGATCTGACCTCTGGTTTGACCGGTATTGACTGCCCTAGTTTAGGGCTACAATTGACTTCAGAAATCTGCATACTGACTGAACTTTTGGGGCTATTCAAGGGTTGTTTCTTTAGGCTGTTTGAGGACAAGTTGACCAGAAATTGACCAAGTATTTTAGAGGTCAATTTCAACTAGTTTGACCAAGTTTGACTTTGTTGATTCTAGGGTTTGTTGTTGCTGATATAAAATTACCGTATTCAGATTTTATACTATTTCTCTCTGTTGAACTATTGAAGATAAAAGAAGATTTGATCAAAGGGTTTCCCCGAATTGGGGTTTGTCCCTGGCTAGCCGCCACATCTTGTGTCTCTTGTCTTGGCTTGTTTTCTATTGATCATTTAATGTTCTATCTGCACTTTACTTATCGTATATGTGATTGCTAATCTGTGGCTAATAAGAAGAAAAATAAGTAAATTTCTCTAAGCATAGAATATACCATAATTTAACATGGTATCAGAGGTGAGGTGAAGACAAAGCCCAAGCAAGAGCAAGAGCAATCACTGAAGAGAAGGATTGGCAAACAGTCTTAAAACATGGGGTCCTCAACACACTTCCCTGCTGAAGACAAACTTCGTGAGAAGTCTGACTATCACGGATGGAAGATGTCTCTTGATCTAACATTAGAAGAGAAGGAAGTATTGGACCATGTGAGAGGCAAAATTGTTGAGCCTCCATCAAATGCATCCACTGCTGCTAGGAACAAATGAACCAAGGGAGAAGTCAAAGCAAGGAAGATCATCCGGGACTATCGACAAATGCTTGGTGGCCTATGTTTCCGAGCTGAACACCTCCAAGGAAATCTACGATAGACTGGTGAGTTTATTTAAAGTTAATGATGCAAATCAAGTCTTGTTTCTTAGAAATAAGCTGGAGGAAATTAAGAAGGGCAAAGATGAAAGTATGCAAGCATATTTCTTAAGGATCACCAAGATCAAGAACGATCTCCTATCTCTTGGGGAAGTAATTCTGGATAGGGAAATGACACTTGCAATTCTTGGAGGACTACCATCTGAATGGTATATATTCAGGACTACCCTTCTCAACAATAATGTAATTCCTGAATTTGAGGAATTAATGGCGAGATCCATTGAAGAAGAAACAAGGATGGAAGAGCAAGAAATGCCCATACTTAAAGGTCATCCCGCTGCATTTTCTTCTCATGCTAAAAGAAGAAACAATTTGAGGGCCAAATTCAAAGGAAAGGCTGGACCAAAGGGTGGAAGAAAAGGATGATGTTACAATTGCAATAAAACGGGTCACTATGTAAGGGAGTGCCCTGATAAAAGGGACTCACACCGGGATGATGATCAAAATCCCTCTCAAGGCAATCAAAGGAATGGCATATCAAATGGCAAAGACAAAAGAAGTGTCGGAAATCAAGGAAGAGGACAACCATTCAAGAAGGCAAGAAATTCCAGGTATGAATCTAACACCGTTAACAATAAGCAAGATGAATATTATCTACCAGCAGCTCTATCTACCTCTGCTCCCTCGGACTCGCTGGGAAATTGGCTTATTGATAGTGGTGCCTCAAGGCACTTCACAAGTTACAAAGAAGCTCTCTATAATCTGATAGAAAAGGAAACCAACTTGGAAATTGTTCTTGGAAATAATTCAAAATATCTCGTGAAAGGCATAGGAAATGTCACTCTTCAATTGAATCAGGGTAATACAATCCACTTACAAGATGTATTATATGTACCTGATCTCAAAAAGAACCTGGTGTCCATTTCGGCTATGGAAGACAAAGGCTACAAGGTGGCCTTCAGCGATGGCAAGGTACGTGTACGGAAAAAGAATATTAAAGATGCCTTCACTCTTGGGTTTCGAGTTGATTCATTATATCAGGTCGGAGGAAGTCCACTAGGTGTCATGTCTTGTGACACATCTCTTCAGTCTGAACTATGGCATCGGAGGTTTGCTCACCTTCATTATAAAGCTCTACCTGATGTGAGACAAATGGTGACAGGGATGCCTGAATTCCAAGTAGAGCAAAAAGGCGTATGTCCAGGATGTGCCGAAGGAAAGCTCAAAAGGGGACCATTCCCCTCAAGCCAAAGCAAGACCTCCGATATATTGCAGTTGGTTCACTTAGACATATCTAGTATGAGGCCTGTCCTTGGGAGGATATTCATATTACCTCATTTTTACAGATGATTATTCTCGCAAGACTTGGATATACTTCTTGAAAACAAAGGATGAAGTGTTCTCCTGGTTTCGACACTTCAAAGCCTTGATCGAGAATCAAACCGAGAAGAAGATCAAGACCTTAAGGACTGATAATGGGACTGAATATGAATCCAATGAGTTTCACGACTTTTGCAACGAGGCTAGCATTAAGAGGGAGACTACTACACCATATACTCCTGAGCAGAATGGTGTGGCAGAAAGGAAGAATCGTACAATTGTGGAAGTTGTACGTGCTATGCTCCATGATCAAAGAGTTCTGAAGTTTCTATGGGCCGAAGCTGCAAATATCGTCGTATATGTACAAAACCAATGCCCTCATCAAGCATTGGGTTCCAAGACTCCCGAAGAAATGTTCACCGGTAAGAAACCTGACATATCTCATTTTAGAATTTTTGGAAACCCTGTATATTTTCATGTGCCGAAAGAGAAAAGGAATAAATTGGGTGCATCTGGAAAGAAAGGAATCTTCGTGGGCTATAGCGAAAATACTAAGGGCTATAGAATCTATGTAGCTGGTCAAAGGGAAGTCGAGATTAGTCATAATGTCACCTTTGACGAAGATATGGCTCTTAGCAAGGT
>APFE030589546.1:369375-389452 GCA_000404065.3 Pinus taeda | reverse complement strand
GGAACAAGATCCC
Organism: Pinus taeda; assembly: GCA_000404065.3. Lineage (NCBI taxonomy): Eukaryota > Viridiplantae > Streptophyta > Pinopsida > Pinales > Pinaceae > Pinus > Pinus taeda. The sequence goes on along the minus strand of APFE030589546.1, from coordinate 389,439 downwards.
ATGTATCATTTGCCCACAATGAATGATATTCTTCATTCATAGCTGCTTCCCAATGTGGATGGCCTGAAGCTTCTGCAAAAGTGTCAGGATCATGATTTACTGGAGCTTGAGCCAGTAAAGAAGAGGCTCTTTCAAACTGAGAACGTGTATGTCGCTGATCTGTAGGATCACCGTCAAGATCACCTGCTGCATCCCGAGTAGCACGGACCCATCTTGGAAGTTGAGGATCCTGAGAAGGTGGGGGAGGATTGTCATCCTCACTTTCATCATCTGAAGAAGAAATGTTTTCAAAAGTAAAAGAGATAGGAAGAGGTGGCACATCCGCCGGACTAGGCTCGCAGGCCGATTTATTTTCATCAAATTTTACATCTCTTCTAATGATAACATTTTTGGACTTAAATGGAATAAGGCTATAACCTTTTACATCTTCAGAATATCCAACAAAAGTACATTTCTCACTCTTAGGTTCTAAAGCTTTATGCTTTTCATCTGGAATATGGGCCCATGCTTCACTTCCAAAAACACGAAAGTGACTTACATCTGGTTTAATGGAACTCCAACCTTCTTCTGGAGTGATATTCTTTAGAACCTTAGTAGGAGTGGGATTTATTATATAATTTGCACAATTAATTGCTTCGGCCCAAAAACTAAGACTGAGTCCTTTAGATTGCAGCATACAATTAGCCATTTCCTTTAAGGTGCGATTTTTCCTTTCAGCTAAACCATTTTGTTGTGGAGTGTATGGAACAGTATGTTGCATTTGAATTCCATTTCGGTGCAAAAGTTGATGAATGTGTTTTTAACATATTCTCCACCATTATCAGTTCTTAGCTTAAGAATTTGATGTCCAGATTGTTTTTCAACAAAGGCTTTGAAGGCCAAAAATGTGTTAAATACTTCGCTCTTGAGTTTTAAGAAGTATACCCAAGTGCGTCTGGAGAAATCATCAATGAAAGTTAAGAAATACTTGCAGCCAGAGAAGGAAACAACAGAAAGTGGACCACATAAATCACTGTGCACAAGCTGTAAAGGGGTTGAGGCGTGCCAAGAGGCATGTTTTTCAAAACTGTTCCGATGATGTTTTCCGAGTACACATCCGGAACAAACACCATCTCTGCAAGATACCATAGGAAGACCTGTCACCATATTTTCTTTACATAGATGCTGAAGGGAGCGATAGTTTAAGTGACCAAATCGCTCATGCCAAAGTTTGCTCACTTCATCATTATGAGCAACAAATACTGAGGGAAGATTTGATGACCCAAAGTTGTGAAACTTATACAACCTTGGGAATCATCAGCAATACCAGTAGCTAGAATCTGTTTAGGATCTCTTAGATCCTTGATTACAACATCATGAGGTGAAAATTCAACAATTTTACCTTCACCTGAATGAGTTATCTGATATACAGATAGAAGGTTGGAGGATAAGGTTGGAACACATAATACATCATTAAATTGACCATTGTCTATATGAACAGTTCCAGTCCCTACAACACTAAGAGATATATTATCACCAACATATATATTTTTGGTGTTACAATCATTTAAAGAAGAAAACATGGCTTTATTTTTGGCCATGTGATAAGAAGCTCCAGAATCAATGAGCCATTCATGAGAATGAGAGGAAGAAGAGACATTTAATGCATCGCCAGACCGAGATGCTTGACATGTAGAAAGTGCCATTCCTGAAGATGAATTTGAAGAGTGCTCCAAATTGATGTTATGCCTCTCCATTGCTGCTTCCAAGGCTTCCATCTTCTTGAAGCATTTAGATTCTAAGTGGCCATCTCGATTACAAAAGTTACAATGTCTATCAATCTTCTTGCCTTTGTTTTTATTTGCCTTATCATTCTGGTGAAATGATTTTTCATTTTGAGGCTGAAATTTCGTAGGACCCTTGTTTGGTTTAGGACCATTCTTTTTAGGATTTGACTTCTTAGGATTCTTTGAGTTTAGTTGCTGCTGGGCGATTAACGCTTTCTTAGAAGAGTTTCCAAGATTAAGAAGACCAAGGTGTAAGAGTTTTTCTTGTTCTCTTATTAAAGAATCACAAAAAGCATCAAAGGAAGGGGGCTTGTAGTCATGTCCTTGAGAAATGAAGGCTTCTCTTGTAGAATGGAAGGTGGAAACAAACACAGAGTAGGCTGGTCCCAACTTAGAAAGAATGCAATAGATAAGGGCACTGTCTTGTTTCTTAACTTTAACACCTTCCAAAAGAAGTCTAATGGTCTTGAACTTGGACAAGAAATCTTCAATGCAAGAAAAATCATTGGGGTTTAATGTAAGCAACTCATTTTCAAGCTGATGGGCTCTAAGTTCATTTTTTATTCCAAAAACTTTAGTAAGCTGCTCCATTGCTTTATCAGGAGTATCAATTTCAGCAATATGGAATCTAAGATCGGGAGAGATAAACATCCCTATCAACCCACGTGCTTGATCTTGCCTATTTTCCCATTTGGTTGCTTTCTCTTCATCTTTTGGCTTGGTTTCTTGGCCTGTGGTGATTCGGTAAAGACCTTTACTTCTAAGTAAATCCACAATGTAGGACCACCATTGGAAGTAGTTGGTGCTGTCAAGGATAACTTGGCATGAACTTTCCATTTTGACAGAAACTGAAGCTAGATATGCTGAAACTAAGTGTTCCAATGGAAAGAGCTCGAAAAATTAGGCTGGTTCAAAAAAAACGGTTCTGAAAACGGCTTCCCGATGAAGAAGTTATGACCTTTTTAAAAAAAGTTGATGAAGGCGCCGGCAAAGTGCGGGAATGTGCGGAAATGAAAAAAACGCTCCTTTTTCAACAAAAAGGAGATTTGAACCCAAGACCTCTACTCTCTTAAATTAGCTTTGAACCAAGTGAGCTATACAAAAATAGAGAGAGAGAGAGAGGGGGGCTTGTTTTCTTTTAGTCACGGATGCTTTGGATTGCGTGCTTGCTTGAGAAAGCTATTTTTCTCCCTACAAAACAAAACACAAAACCCAACACGGACATGCAAAAAAAACAAGCCTTACGGCTTAAAGTTAGCTTTACCCGGAAACTAAATGTTTTCCTCAATGTTTCTGATTTTCTGAGATCACACTAAGGTGCAGGCAAAAGAGCATACGCATGAGAAAAAATTCTTCCTTTCTGTTTCTGATTTGCCCAGATCGCACAGAGTCGCAGGGCAAAGAGCATACGCAGAAATGAAAGGTATAGATCCGGTAAAAAAAAATAGCTAAATAAACCGAAACCGAAATAAACAGAGAGAAAATAACAGTAAACTGCAAATAAGCACTCTATACCTCCAGATCTAAAAAATGACGCGGCTGGGGCTACCGGAAACCTTTTCGCGTGAAACGAAAGGGGTTCCTCACTGAAACAGAAGCTCCCAACACAACAGAGCAATCCTCTCGGCCCAAAAGCAGTCAGAAACAACAGATCTAGGAGATGGCAGTCGCATGCAGTTCTACCAGCTTCAGATTTGGATCAACAACGGACGCGGCCCTCAAATAGCTTTGATACCATGTAGGAATTTACAAGGTAAGTTCCTCAGATAGAACACAAAAAGGACACTGCTCACAAACAGATCACAGATCAATACACCAGAATTTTGACGTGGTTAAAACCCTCAAAGAGGGAAACAGTCCACGGCCTGCGCCAACGTGGCTACTACAGGCAATTTATTAATAAAAGAATGAAAATTTACATAAGCTTCTCTCATGCACGGTTAACCTACAAATGACCCTCCATGCGCTTTAAATAGAATTCATGGACCAATCGGGTGTCAAGCCACGGATCAAGTGTCGGTAATACCGAGGAGAGAATGAACCGTCGGATCACTACATATCGTGACAGTCGGATTGTAAGTTACAAATGTACATAGTAAAGAAACACACTTTACCTAACTCTATACTAGACCAAGTTATACTTAACTATTCCTACGTGTCGGAATATCCTAACACTCTGCTGGCTGGAAAATCTGAAAATCTGAATCTACTGAAACTCGATTTCCTCAGCAGGAATTCGATCTCCCTCTAAGGCATGTGCTGCCACTACGTCAACTTTGCATGGTCCAGCATCTGCCTCTCTCTGGACACCATTACGCCCTCTCTCTGCTTTGTACTCTCCGGCCCAGGAAAACTTCCTTCTTCCGGATACTCACTACCCCTCACTACAAAAGCTCACTTCGAATCTCTCTCTGGCAGCTACTCTACTTCAAAAACTCGATCTTTTGAACTCACTCAGTGTGTTCTCAAAGTGCCCATCAAGCCTTCTCTTATAATCCTCTCGTTGATCAATCAACGGCCCAGATTAGATTCTAATCAATGGCTAGCATCATATTGACTTGATCTCCGCCTTCTTCTAGAAGTTACACCCAGATTTAGATTAATACCCATTAATTATTTTAATTTCCTAAGTTTAGACTTAGGGTCCCATTAAAAATAATTAATTATTTTAATAAAATTGTCTCCGAGTGGAATTTCCCAAAACGATTTCTGGGTATTCGAGAATGCATGTGTCTAAGCGTCCCTGCAAATTTTGAGATTTAGAACACATCTGATGCAACCAGAAAACAACACTCCCTCTTAGCGAGGAATGTGCCCTAGCAATGCCTTCAATCTGAAGCATCACACTGACTTCATAACATCGTCCTCTGCACTGTTGATGTCTGACATGTTGTCCACCAACCACTTCATTGCTGCTGCAAATGTACTGTTGTTGACACTGCCACTATCAATACTGCATCCGTACTACAACTCCCTCTCAAGTGTTGCATCTGTGCTATTGTTAGCATTGCCACTGTCAACTGCCACTGCACTGCAAACTGTTGTTGCTACTCCATCAGCAACAGAAAAACATCCCAAATTACTGAACTAACTATGTTTAGAATCATACCACGTGAATGTTGGAGCCTAACCACTGCTAGTTTCTGCGTTGACCCTCTAAATCTACTATGTTGTTGCTAACCTCTGCTCTGTGCCATCTGCACTTCTGCCAACTCTGCTCAGCGTTGTTTAGACTCTGGCGCTCCTAGCCACTACAATTGTCTCTCTGACACTCCTCGGCACCATCCGACACTAGTCCATCTTGCTACCTCTGATTTGGGTTCCCATAGCAAGGAATTTATCCAAGAGGTGGGCTCCTCAAGGATCCTGCCCATTTGTAGCTCTTTCGAACTGCAACTCCAAATCAGCCCACCTCCCTCCTAGAGGTATCTTGGATGTCATGGCAAACTCCTCCTCCTCAATCTTCGCGAGCACAGCCTTCGGATTGTGCTTCTCATCCTTGTCCTTCTTTCTAAGAGGACACTGAGTAGCATAGTGACCCACCTCACCACACCTAAAGCACTTTATCTTCGAGACGTCCTTCTTACATCTCCATTGCTCCTATTGTCCCTTCGATGCAAGGGTTGCATTCTCCTCCTCCTCCTTGGGCTTCGACCCACTGCTGCTACTTCCGTTAAGTTTTAACCTTGACTAAGTCTCTCCTCAGTTCCTCTTGTTTTAGAGCTACCCACATCACATCCCAATTTGGCAATGTTGCTCTGCCTAGGATACTCTGGACAAAGACTTGCCACTCATCTGAGATAGAATTGAGGGCCAGTCTAACCAACTGAAAACCTTGAGCTGTATGCCCCACATTAGACAATTCATCACAGGTCTCCTGAAGCTTCATGAGGAATGGATCCACACGCTCCCCTTTCTGCATTTGAGCAAATCTCAGCTTTTGTTCAAGGTACATCTTCCGCTACTCAGAAGATCCCTGATATAACATAGACAAAGTGCACCACATCTCCTTAGTAGTCCCTCTCCTAGCGATGTGACAGACCACATGATCCTTCACTCCGTCAAGGATCATTCTTTTCGCCTTCGCCATCTCTTGCTCTTTTGAATCTTTTGCGCTACTGCTGACATTTGCATTGCTGCCAACCTTGCTCTGTGTGGATCAGTTTCTGGTTCCAAGCCACTGTATCTGTCCTCCAAACACTCCACTGCATCATCTGACACTAATTCAACTGTGCCACTACTGAATCTTGGGCTGTCGTAGCAAGCAATTAATCCAAGAGGTGGACTCCTTGAGGATCCTGCCCAAATGTAGTCCTCCCGACTACAGCTCAATATCGCCACATCTCCCTCCTGGAGATGTGTGGGCACTCAGGGCAAACTCATCCTCGTCAATCTTTGTTGAAGCAGCCTTAGGATCATGTTTCTCATCCTTGTCCTTTTTCTTCAAAGGACACTGGGATGCATAGTGGCCTAACTTGCCACAACTAAAACATTTCACCTTCGAAATGTCTTTTCACTTCGGCTTTTGTTGTCCCTTCGATGCCTGAGCTGCGTTCTCGTCCTCCGTCTTTGTGCCACTCCCACTGCTGCCATTGAGGTTGACCTCTACTAGGTCCCTCCTTAACTCCTCCTGTTGAAGAGTCGCCCACATCTCCTCCCATGAAGGTAGTTTTTCTCTGCATAATATCCTTTGGATGAAAACTTGCCATTCATCCAAGACTCCATTTAGGGCTATCCTCACCATCGCGGTTGGCTGAGGAGTCGACCCCATGTAGCAAGCTAGTCTCTAGTGTCCTGAAGAGGTTGAAGATAGAGGTTCACCCCTTCGCCTTTCTGTATCAAAGTCCGTTGCAACTTCTCCTCCGAATACATCTTCCATTGTTTGAAAGAGCCTTCATACAGAGAATACAAGGCTTCCCATATCTCCTGGGTGGTATCCTTGCCCTGCAAGTGTGAGACAACATGACCTCGAACTCCATCAAAAATAAGCCTCTTTTCCTTCCCCTGCTCGGCCTTGTACTAATTTTGATCGTTGTCAACAAGAACAACTACAATGCTTTTGACGTTGGCCTCAAGATCATATTCGTCCAGAACGACTATGATTCTAGTCTTCCATATGACATAGTTTGAGGCTTCGTCCAACCTGTCCTGAAGAGCCCACGCGATGCCATCTCACCCAATTGTTGAAATGACTCCTCTAGCCACTACTTTAGCACTGCTCAGTTGCTCAGCAAGTGAGAAATTCAAACTTTCGGGTGGAAATTTCTCTGGGGAGAAAATTCCCCTTCCACGTGTCTTTGTTCTTTTCTAGTGGATTTCTGCCCCGACAAAAACTGCGCCCTTCAAGCACTATGCTAAGGCTCTTTATCACTTCCTCTACCTCTACAAACTCACGAACTGGAAATCATACCTCTTTGTCGTCTCACTCAGGGAGATATTTCCTTGGATTTTCTTTCCAACAAGGACTGCGCAATCCCTTCAAGGGGATTCAAATTGCTACCAAGTGCAGATGTTGGCCTCATTGCTCATCACTGGATCTGCTCTTCCTATTTCAAAATCAATGCTCTGATACCATGTGAAAATTTCTACACTAAAGGAACCCCTACTGCAGCAAATCTAAATCTAATTCACCTACTTGATTAAATTACATTCATCAAGTTATTCTTCTGAATACTGAAGCAAATTACTTCAGCAGCCTACACTAATTTAAATATTTGATCTTATGAAACAGAAAATAGAGCAAAGAACAAGATACATAGGACACACTTATCTTTGGACACAATATTCCCTAGAAAAACCCAATGCGGGAAAACTGGTGCAGCAACTCTGAAGGTTTATTATTATGCAGGAGAAATATATGAATACAAATCTAGGATGCTCATCTAGCAATCCTTTACAGAAAAAATATTGGCAGAAATTATGAGTGAGTTTTACCTCACTTCACTCGATAGAATTTCGACTGATCCAACACAAGACTGGCTAACCCCGACTATCTTTCCGTTGGCCCCACGTAGGACTGCGTCAGCCTTTCAGGCTCTACGTCAGCCCTCCATCACCTTCTCTGCCCTCTGTGTCTGCTCTCCCGACTGTTCCACCAGTTCCCGAGAGTTCCAATAGTTCTCGGCAGTTCCGACAATTCTTGGCTTACGTGACAAACAACTTTTCTGCATCAACTCTCTCGGCTACTGCGTTGCCTCTTCATTAGTTATCCCGGATGTTCCGTCAGTTCCTGACAGTTTTAGTTGTTCCAACAGTTATGGATTCTGCGTGACAGGCAACTTTTCTGCATCAGCTCTCTCGGCTACTGCGTTACCTCTCTGCAAGCTCTCTCTGCCTCTCTATTATGTATCTTCTAGAAAGTTTTTCTCTCGAATTCTCTCTACCCCTGAGCTGCAAGATCTCCCCAATCTATTTTCCTCCTGAGAACTTCTCACCTTAGAAAATCGATTTCCTCAATCTCTCTCTATTTTTTTCCAAATGAACCCAAAGCCTCCATTTTATATATTTCATGTTGAGTCTTCAACGACCGAGATTAAATCTCTAATCAACGGCTAAGATTAAAACATGACTTGATCTTCCTTCTAGATCATTGTCACCCATATTTTGATTAATAGCTATTAATATTTTAATTTCCCTAAGTTTAGTGTTAGGAACTCCATTAAAAATATTAATTATTTTAAAAAAATACAATCCGGGTGGAATTTCACCAAAAGGTTTCCAGGTTTTTTAGAACTCATGTGTCTTAGCCTCTCCACCAATTTTCATGGCTAGAGCACTTCCTATGCTATCAAAAACTAACAGAAAACCAATGCAACAGATCTGAGGGTTTTATTCTTATGCAGTAGTAAATCTGAGTACAATTCTTGGATGTTCAACTAGCAATCCAATACGTAGAGAACCTGGACAAAATGAATGGTGAAGTGCTCTCACCCTGTCACTGGGAGTATCTGAGTCTGATCAAACTGAACTAGAACTTCTGTGTACCCTTTGCGTAGCCTCTGCACAGAATTGCATCACTCCCACATAGTACCTACATACCCTTTCTGGGTATCATGCCACTCCTTCTCTAAACCCTCTGCTAGCTAGAAAAATGAATCTCTGCCTGTTGGTCTCAAACCCCATCTCTCGGCTACTGAAACTAGATTTCCTCAGCAGGAATTCGATCTCCCTCTAAGGCTTGCGCTACCACTGCATCAACTTTGCGTGGGCCAGCATCTGTCTCTCTCTGGACATCGTTCTGCCCACTCTCCGCCTCGTACTCTCTGCCCAGGAAAACTTCCTTCTTCCGAATACTCACTGCCCTCCCTACAAAAGCTCACCTTGAATCTCTCTCTGGCATCTTCTCTACTTCAAAAATTCGATCTTCTAAACTCACTTGTTGTGTTCTCCAAGTGCCCATCAAGCCTTCTCCTATAATCCTCTCGTTGATCAATCAACGACCCAAATTAGATTCTAAGCAATGGATAAGATCTTATTGACTTGATATCTGCCTTCTTCTAGAAGTTACAACTACAATTTAGATTAATACCCATTAATTATTTTAATTTCCTAAGTTTAAACTTAGGGTCCCATTAAAAATAATTAATTATTTTAATAAAACTATCTCCGAGTGGAATTTCCCCAAACGATTTATGGGTATTAGCGAATGCATGTGTCTAAGTTTCCCTATAAATTTTGAGACTTAGAGTGCATCTGATGCTACCAAAAATAAACTATCTCTTAGAGGTCACAGCCTAAACAATCTCTTCCTCATAGGTATTGGGGCAGGTTATACTACTGTGTGTACAGGTATGTTGTAGGGTCTACTGAGGGTTTTAGATATGCATGATCAATGTGAAAATGTTCTATCATTTGTGACAGATTTGACGTAGCCCTACATGGGATAGTATCAATTAAGCCTAGTTGTTGATGAAGTTCGTTGAAATATATTGAAGGTGTTGGAAATACTCACAACAGGGTTGAATCAATATTTCTTTTCAATTGTTATTTTTACTAGTTAAATTATTTACATTTCGAACACAAAATGAACAATAGAAATAAATGCTTTTATTAATATAATCTTTACAATAAATCAGGTACAATATATATAAGGCTCCAATCTATTGCCAAAAACCAACTTGGTCTTTTGTAAGGCTCCAACCCTATCTTCTCAAGGCACCAACCTTGTGTTTAGGAGCACCAACTCCAAGGACACCAATCCTTCCAATTTTGAGGCACCAACCCCAAGGGCTCCGACCCTATAGTTTTTCTTTGTCAAGAAATGTTTTGATTGTATTACACTACTCTCAAAATCTTCTTCACTGTGTTTTGTCAATCTACAGCTTCACTGCTACATCAATGATAACCTGTCTTCATATGAAGGAGTCTTCACAACTCTTCATATTGCCCACACAGGGTCTGCAAAGTTACCTTATCATGATCTCCAATAATGTCTCCAAGATCTGCTAATGTTTTTCAACAAGATATCCAAGAAGCAAACTCACAATCAATTCAATGTTGGTGTTGTTTACTACTTCCTTCAAACAATGACAGATGAAACTTTATTTCTTTTCACAGAACCGTTCTTCAAAATTGTTTTCTGTACTTCTTCCATCAAATCAATTTACCACAGGTCTGAGCCTTTTTTAAAGATTAACCCAATCAACAAAATGTTTTTACCTTCGCCTTCTGTTGGCCCTTCAGCATCCTCTACGCTCACTCGACCTTCAGCTTTCTTTCTACCGTTCACTCAACCTTTGGCTTCCTTTCTTATGCTAATTCATGTTCACAAGTTGTGAACTGTCCTTCTTCTCCACAAGGAGGTTCCACATGCCATGCCATCACCTTTAATCCAGCAATCGCAATTTCATGAGAATCGGATGTTTTACAAGTGTACACATGCTCTGTCTTCCGATGGAGTGGATGCGACATTCAATGAACTGTTTTTAATGAATCTAGCGGGTCCACAACTCTACCGCAATCAAAAGTTTTAACATCCCTTTGAAACTTGCGATACTGCGGATGCGATATTACATTAAACAATTGTTAATAAATCCGTCAGGTCCATAGCCTTATTGCAATCGACGGTTTGCAGGACTTCGACTGGCACATGAATTAAAAACAGCCTTAACCGGCACAGTTGACCGCGATCTAAGGGTTGACTATGAGATCGACGGCCAGGATTGAGTGCGAGACTTCAGCCACAAGCAAGGAAGTCCGTACTTTCCTACCCCCGCTCTTCCGATATTTGTTGCTCCTATGACTTCTCTTCACTCTTCCACTCTTCTAATAGTTTTTTTCTTTACTCCTCTATTATTGTTGTTGCTCTTTGTTCTTTTGATAACACTTACCCTTGGGCATATGCGATAACCTGCCTCTCTTGCTCCAATGACTTGCTTCTTTGATGGATTTTGATAAACTCTTCATCTTACTCTTTGGCTTCTTGCTCTTTTTGCTTCATCGATCTAATGCTTCTATTCTGTCTATATATATATAGTCAATCCGTTTGGGTTCTCCATCTCATCATATCATCATATATCAAACTTTCATCACTATGAGCATTATGATCAATCGGCATCAATGGGCAATCATGTATCAAAGAATTTGCCATCACAAAAACTGATATATTGACATCAATGACAACCTAGATTAACAATCTCCGCCTTTGTCATTGATGCCAATATTCTTCTTCTCTCCCTCTTCGACATCAATAGCAAAGGAGTGCACAGGACTCCCCCTGTCGAACTGCTCCCCCTGTCATGCAACATCTTTATGAATCAACTTAATGTGATGCTAGAGAAATAACCCCATCTTTTGGTGAAGATGTTCAAACGCTTTTCGAGGAAGAGGTTTTGTGAAAATATCAGCTATCTGCTCCTTATTATTGATATATTCCAAGATGATGTTTTGTTCAGCTACTTGTTCACGAAGGAAATGATACCTGATTGGTATATGTTTAGTCTTTGAGTGCATCACTGGATTTTTGTTGAGACTGATAGCACTTGTTTTATTACAATAGATGGTGATTGGTTGATTTGTACCTATGTTAACATCTTTTAGAGCTTCCTTCATCCATAATATTTGATTACAACAATCTGCAGCAGCTATATACTGAGCTTTAGCTGTAGATAGTGATATGGATGTTTGTTTTTTGATGAGCCGAGATACTAGACAATCTCCCAGGAAGAATGCATTTCCACTAGTACTTTTTCGATCATCGACACTTCCGGCCCAATCAGCATCGGTGTATGCAGTCACAGTAAGAGTTGAGCTCTTAGGGTACCAAAGACCAAAATTAGGAGTTCCTTTCAAGTATCTGAGAATTCTTTTTACAACCAACAAATGGGATTGTTTAGGAGCTGATTGAAATCTTCCCACCATTCCTACTACTTGCATAATGTCAGGTCTCATAGCAGTTAAGTATAGGACGGCTCCAATTATTGACCTGTAATGAGTTGCATCTACCGGAGGAGAGTCATCATCTTTGCTTAATTTTCAATCTGTGGTCATAGGTGTGCTCATGGGTGCGCAGTCTTCCATTCCATATCTTTTAAGCATGTCTTTAAGATATTTTTCTTGAGATATGAACATGCCTGTCGTGGTTTGAGATACTTGTAGTCCAACGAAGTAAGATAACTCTCCTATCCTCGACATCTCGAACTCTTCTAACATATTTTGAGAAAATTCATGGCTCGTCTCATCATTATTACTAGCAAAAATCAGATCATCAACATAGACAAGAGTTACTAGTAACTTATCCTCATCCATCTTTATGTAGAGATTACTTCTTGCCACCCCATTCTTGAAGCCTTGTTGTTGTAGATAGTGATCCAATCTTGTGTATCAAGCTCTAGGAGCTTGTTTCAACCCATATAATGCCTTTTTCAACTTACAAACAAAGTCTTTTCCTTCTTCTAGATTAAACCCTTTTTGTTGCTCCATGTAGACTTCTTCCTTGAGTTCCCCATTCAGAAATGCTGATTTTATGTCCATTTGATAGATTTTAAATCCTTTTGAGCAAGAAAATGCCAAGAACATCCTTATAGCTTCCACACGAGCTACTGGTGCAAAGGTTTCTTCAAAGTCGATTCCTTCAATTTGTGAATAACCTTTACAAACAAGCCTTGCCTTATTTCTGATGATTTCTCCATCTTCATTCATTTTCTTTTTGAAAACCCACTTGGTTCCAATTAGATTTTTATCCTTTGGACGAGGTACCAGCTCCCATGTCTCACTCTTCTCGATTTGGGACATTTCTTCTTCCATGGCTTTTACCCAATGAGGATCCTTGCTTCAGTAAATGTTTTTGGTTCTATCATAGATAGGAGAGCAGCATCATTTTTATTTGGTGTACTTGTCATCCTTCTTTGGGTTTGCATCCCTTCATCTATATTTCCAATAATCTACTCTTCTGGGTGATATATTTGGAGAAACTTGATCTTTGAAGGGGTTTGCGATGGTTCTTTTTCCTTGTGTTTTTCTTGATCTTTTTCCACTTTTTTAGGTTCTTCTTCAATGAGAGGGTCAACTCCATGATCTTCAATTTCTTTTTCTGAAATGTCTTCATCAACTGTCACATCAATGCTTTACACTATTTTCCATAGTCGATTATTGTAGCAAATGTAGGCTTTTCTCCTTGTAGAATATCCAAGGAATATCCCTTCGTCAACCCAAGAATCAAATTTTCCTGGTGAGCCATCATTGATTTTTATGAAGCATTTGCTTCCAAAAATCTTGAAGTATTTTATTGAATCAGGGCTTCCTTTCCATAATTCATAAGGAGTCTTCTCATTATTTGGTCTTAGTTGAATTGGATTCAAGGTATAAACAGCTGTCGCGACTGCTTCTCTCCAGAATTTTGGCTGCAAGTCATCTGCTATTAACATTGTGCTTGTCATTTCTTGAACTGTTCGGTTTCTTCTTTCAACTACCCCATTTTGCGTGGGTGTTCTAGCAGCAGAGAGTTCTCTTTCGATTCCATGTACTTTACCTAATTTATCAAATTCTTTTGATTTGAATTCTCCCCCTCTATCCGTTCTAAGACATTTAATCTTAAAATCCTTTTCATTTTCTACAAGAGCTTTAAGAATCTTCAAGCACTCAAATGCTTTAGATTTATATTTTATGAAATATACCCACATCATTCTAGTATAGTCATCAACAAATAAAGCAAAGTACCTTTCTCCTTGGAGTGTCGGAGTTCTAGTTGGTCCACATAAATCAACTGAATGATCTCCAAAGGTTTTGATGTAGAAAACTCCTTGGTCTTGTGGCTGGTTCTAATTTGCTTTCCATGTTGAAATGGACCACATACTCCTTGATTTGGCTTGAATAACTTTAGGATGTCTCGTACTTCATTAATCTTGCTGATATTGATCAAGTTACCAAAACTTGTTTGACTTAAGTAACATTTATCTTCTTGAATTTTGTTCAGAATGTAGACATTATCTGATGTTCTAACTCCTTTCACCACAAGTTCCCCTGAGGAAGAGTTTCATATTTCACAATCTTTAGTGCTAAATACAACATTATGTCCTTGATCACAGATTTGGCTAACACTCAGGAGATTGTGTTTGAGCCCGTTTACTAGCAAAGCATTTTGAGCCTTTCCTTTTCCATTAATAACGGTAACAGTTCCTTTTCCAGCAATTTTGGCAGATCCACTTCCAAAAGATACATTTCCTTCCTTTTTGTTCAATGAGACAAACTTCATTGTGTCCCCTGTCATATGTCTTGAGCACCCACTATCCACAAACCAATGATTTTCATCACTGTGAGCACATAAAGCTAGGCCACATTTATCCGAGTTGGGATTCTCATTTTTTGCTTTTCTTCTTTTGAGGGGACAATTTTGTTCATTATGTCCATTATCATTACATAATGAGCAAATTGGATCAAATTTGGCCAAGGGATCAAAAGAGTTGTAGGTCTTGATTTGTCCATGCCCTTTGAGACCATATGCTTTGTTTGTTTGATCCTTCAATTTTGGCGTTTCATTCTTACGGGCCATGCAATGTTTAGCTTGATGACCAAACTTTTTACAATAAAAACAATGCGCAAAAAAGATAGTTTTGTACCTGTTGTAATTGCCATGATTTGAATCAACATTCTTCCTTGGAGTTACTCTCTCTTCATTCTTTGGATTTGAGATGGGCCTTCGATGAAATAATCTTTCTTCTTTTGGGTTGTTGAAAAAGTATCTCGTCATAGCCTTCCACATTATTCTTAGTACTTGATGATTCTCCTTTAAAATCTATCCCATATTTGTCATGTTGAGGTTTTTGATTATTTAGGATAATTTCAAGTATTTGAGAGCTTTCCCAACCCTTTTTGACTTGCTGCAATTCCTTCCTCAGAGATACTATTTTGGCTTCACGTTCTTCACAAATTTCTTATTTTTCTTTTAGCCTATTTTTCAAGAGGTCTTCCCTTCTTTTTGTTTCGTCGTTTTCTGCCTTGATAGAGATGATTTTATTTCGCAATTTCTCATTTTCTTCAATGGCACTCATTAACAATTCATCTACATTTCCTTCTAGACCTGAATCATCATCATTTGGGAATGCCATGAATAATACTTGTTGGCTTCCAGCATGGTCATTTTCTTCATCTGATTCATCATTACCTCCTTTGCGGTGAGGGAACTGACTAGTTGATTTCTTTTTTATGACTACAAATTCACTTTCATCAGACTCATCTTTCTTAGAGAAGAAATTCTTGTTACTGAACCCTTTATTTTTGTATACCATCCTTTTAGAATTTTCCTCACCATCACTATCATGCTTAAGAGGACATTTTGCAGCATAATGACCTATTCTTCCACATTTGAAACAAATAAGAGGGTACTTTCTTTTTAACTTAGATCCTTTCTTTAGTCTTCATACAAATTGCACCAATTCAGATTCAACATTGGAGTCATTACTACTAGTATTCCATTCTTTCCCCTTTTTTTATTTTGAGGCCTTGAATGTTGCATCTTTGGAATGTGGGTTTCCTTTTCTCATCTCATAGGCAATGAGGATTCCATGAAGTTCATCCATATTGAGAGTATCTAGGTCCTTCATTTCTTCTATAGCACTTACTTTGGAATCAAACCTATCTAGGATAGATCTTAATACCCTTTGAACAATAGTGCTTTCTTCAGTGTTTTCTCCCAATCCTTTAAGAGAGTTGACCACTTCAGCTACTCAGAGAAAGTATGATGCAATATCGTCTTCATCATCCATTTTCAAGCTTTCAAATTGCCTTCTATGAGTTCGAAGCTTAGCCTTCTTAAATTTGGAGTCCCCATCATATAAGATAACTAGCTTATCCCATACTTCTTTGGCCGAGTCACAATTCATGACTTTTATAAATTCAGAATCAGTGATTCCATTAGTGATGGAATTTAAGGCTTTTGCATTTACAATGTAAGCTTTCCTTTCATCTTGATTTGTTGGAAGAGTGGAAGGATTTGTGTACTCATTTAAAACCGAATGCCAAACTTTAGGTCCAAGGGACATTAAGTAGTAGGACATTCTTTTTTTCCAAAAACCAAAATTTGTGCCATCGAAAAGAGGAGGTCTTCATGACACTTCTTGCTTTCTCATAGTGACTAAGAATTCTTCTTCTAGCTCTTACGCTGATATGAAGAAGTTGGCTCTGATACCAATTGTTGGAAACATTGAGGGGGGGTGAATCAATATTTCTTTTCAATTGTTATTTTTACTAATTAAATTATTTATACTTAGAGCACAAAATAAACAATAGGAATAAATGCTTTTATTAATATAATCTTTACAACAAATCAGGTACAATATCTATAAGACTTTAATCTATTGCCAAGCACCAACTTGGTCTTTTGTGAGGCTCCAACCCTATCTTCTCAAGGCACCAACCTTATGTTTAGGAGCACCAACTCCAAGGACATCAATCCTTCCAATTCTGAGGGCACCAAACCCAAGGGCTCCGACTCTATAGTTTTGCTTTGTCAAGAAATGTTTTGATTGTATTACACTGCTCTCAAAATATTCTTCACTGTGTTCTGTCAATCTATAGCATCACCACTACATCAATGATAACCTGTCTTCATATGAAGGAGTCTTCACAACTCTTCATATTGCCCACACAGAGTCTGCAAAGTTACCTTGTGATAATCTCAAATAGCCATCATGATCTCCAATAATGTCTCCAAGATCTGTTGATGTTTTTCAACAAGATATCTTTGATAAGTTGCGCTAAGCCTCAATGTCTGCACAATAAAAACAATTATCTGTTTTTTTTTTCAACCCTTTGTTCTTACTGTTGCGGTAACTTTTCAAGAGTGACTACTTCTTATTATCGCGATATCTTACTTCCAAGAAACAAACTCACAATCACTTCAATGCTGGTGTTGTCTACTGCTCCCTTCAAACGACGACAGATGAAACTTTATTTCCTTTCACAGAACTGTTCTTCAAAATTGCGTTCTGTACTTCTTCCATCAAATCAATTTATCACAGTTTTGAGCCTTTTTAAAGATTAACCCAATCAACAAAATGTTTTTATCTTCGTCTTCCACTGGCCCTTCGGCTTCCTCTGTGCTCACTCGACCTTCAGCTTTTTTTCTACCATTCACTCGACCTTTGGCTTCCTTTCTTATGCTAATTCACGTTCACGAGTTGTGAACTGTCCTTCTTCTCCACATGGAGGTCCCATATGCCACGTCATCACCTTTAATCCAACAATCGCAATTTCATGAGCATTATGATGAATGGGCATCAATGGGCAATCATGTATCAAAGAATTTGCCATCACAGACACTGCTATATTAACATCAATGACAACCTAGATTAACATAAGGCAATAATGTTATATGGTTAATGAATAGTAATGACTCTTGAAGGTTGGTTCAAGAGGGAGATGATCACCTCTCATTGAATGTAAGTGCTCTTTCGATTTATGATATTTCTTTATGTCTTTACTTTTGTTTAGATTTATTCATTATACTTCTTGCATGTATATTTGAGTGTTTGGATACTTCTAACCTCCTGATGAGATGTGATAAGTGGATCCTTCTTAAGGATCATCTGAGGTGCAGGAAAATATGGCTAGTGAAGGAAAAGAAGAGCTAGTGCTGGAAAAGGAAAAAGGCACATGAGGAAAAGTTTATAGTGCTTCGACTGCCAATGTCAACATGGACAGGTATCTGAATATTATAAGGTATCTATGGTGTATTGCTTCAATGCTATGTTTTAGCTGCAATATTGGATGGCAAGGTAAGTCCTAAGGTATGATGAAAATATCACCCTCACAAATGGCTCATGCATGCATATGAACATAAGTTTGATTTATGGTACATGTGATATATTGGTGCACTTGATATTTGACAAGTATATTACATTTTAGACTTGGTGGATTTCTTAATTTTGTGAAGCAAGCTAGATACATTTGTTTTTATATATGGTTCTTGATACCATTGTTAACTCTTTTGATAAGCATGGTAACCTTGATGATAAAAAGTCTAATAATAAGATTGATGTTGATGATCTTCTTTTGTGACATTGGTGAGGTTTTGATAAGCTTAGTAAATTTGACAATGTGGTAAATCTGGATGCCTTGACTTGATGAATTGAGTTATATGATAAAGAAGTGATGTTGTGATCATGATTCTTGAAGTATAATCCTATTAGTTTTCTAATTATTTGACACTAACCCTTGATAAAAGTTTGATGTCATGTTCATATGTGATGATGAAGTAGTTGATTCTAATATGCTATGGCTATGATGTATATATGTCTAGGAATCTAATATAGTTTGATGATCTAACATTTATGTGAATGCATGAAAGTATTATGATAGATAGGTTTATGTCTTGAATGACGATAACTAAAGTGGCTTCCCATTTAGAGGGAGAAATTGTTCTATGATATTTTAACACCTATTTGTAATAAATGTATAGAAGATTCTCTATTGTTGAAGTGAGATTTTTAGACATGAATAACCAAATATTTGATGTTGTTAATTTGCAGCAAGTTCTGGTCTGACAAGAGAAGGTTTCATCTAGTCTAAGCTCCAATCTCTGGTAAAAAGGCTTAAGAATGTGGTTATAGGCCTCCAAACGCATGGAAGAAGGCCTATGGGTGTGATTGTGCCTGTAGGTCACAAAAATTGAAGCCTTGTGCAGGAGATTAGGAGTGCACCAGGAATATGAAAATCCTACAAATATGGAGCAAACAACATAAATTCCTATGAGCAAGGAAGTTTGAATATTTAACTTTATATAAAAAATATGAATGTGTTGACTAAACTTGTTTTGCATGGGACAGGAAAATGCATATCAATATGTTATTTTGATTTGATCATTGAAGCTAGTATATGATAGTTGCAAGGGTTTCACAAGACTTGGCTTATTGGTTTAATATAGATGAGCAGTATTGAAGTTTTCACATGATGCTTGATAATTCATAGATATGCTTTGGCTTATGGATTGATTGAATTCATAGTGATAACAAATTAGTATTTTGATTTGATCACTGATAATTTGCCTTGATAACAATGCTATGTGGCCATAGCTATGTTGCGGGGGAGCGCCCCCCCCCCTCCCCTCGCCCGCTCCCGCTCCCAATCCGCGCTTCGGGCGGGAGCGCGCTCCCGAAATCGCTCCCAATAAAAAAATTTCCGCTCCCTGCCAAAACTGGGAGCGATATCGGGAGCGTCGCTCTCGTCGCTCCTGGAGCGAAAATTACAACTCAGGAGCGATCAAGGAGCGATCACTCCCGAGCTTTAAATTTTCGCTTCAAGAGCGATTCAACCGACGACAGAAGCGATCCAATGGAAGGGAAGAAATAAACACAACCAAAAAAAAAACATTTAATAGAAAGAAAATAACAAAACAAACCAACGAAAAAAAAACCTAGTGGACGCCAAAAAAAAATCAAATTTAAAAAAAAAAAATTATGTTTTATAAACACAATGGAGCTAAAAAAATTTCATTATCACTTGAATGAGAGCAAGAGCAAAGAAGCGAGGAGAAGCAAGGAGCAAGCCTGCAAAGAGTTAAGTAACTTAGTAATTTAGTTAGTTTAATTTAGTTAGGTAGTAATTTAGTTAGTTTAATTTAGTTAATTTAGTTTATTAACTATATTTAGTAAAAAAATCATGAATCCAAATTATATTAATTAATCTAAATAAATTAAATTTATTTGCAGATTCAAAAGCCTACAAATATCAAACATCATGGACTTGGCTATCTTTCTTGGCATTTTCTTCTTCTTGGTCCCTTTTATGGTTATTATGGTGTTGGAGAGTAGGAAACAGAGGGGCCAAAATGAAGAGGGGGATGAAGAAGCTGGAGAAAGTGGAT